>JAKLML010000087.1:0-89186 GCA_022813425.1 Aureobasidium lini | reverse complement strand
GCCGGCCTTATCTCCTTCTTAATCTTACTAAGTTACGAGTTCTCGTGTACTCTTTTCTTATAGAAGTTAACTCATTTAACTACTATCTCTTTGCATGTTTTAATGGTTTTGCCTTCGGGCAATGCTATTCTATCGCCGTCTAAGTAACTCCCTAAATGTAGCCTTACATTGCTTTAAGATCATCTATTAGGAATAAGTTATCGGTAAGATGTTAGCCTATCTTGTCTCGTATCGCCTTCTAGTCTGCTTTCTGTAGCAGGTATCGTAGAGTTGTCGGGTCCTCTATAGTGTCTCCTATGTTTATAGCTGTATGAATCGCCCTATAGTCTAAGCCGTATTCATTCTCGAAGAGATGACAGATGTCTCGGTCCTCGAACAGTCTTTTACTAACCATGGTTAGGTCAATCGTTAATGTCGACCCATTGCGTTCCCATGTTGCGCTGCTAGATGATTGTATCCAAGTATACCATTGATAATAGCCAAACGAGCAGGGTGATACAAGCGACGAAATTCACGCCAAGAATTTCGCTTGATCCGAACAGCTGACTTGATCGAGTCCAGACCTGGGATATCTGATTTGAAAGCTCATCGAGCATTGCGTACATATATCAGCTGGACTCCCACTGGTTTTTTTTCCAACCTCTTCGCTGCTACGAATCGTCCTTGTGACTCGAGACGCGGTGCTGAGAACCAGGGTGGAAGTGGAGCATGGGCCATTCTTGGTGCCCCGCACGAATTGACCTCGGTCAGGCTTCAGCAAACCCCCAGTCACGGTCAGGACGACTTGACTAGGAACACGCTTCGCATGGCTTCCTTCAGGTAATATGAGGAAGTCTCGAACCACGATGTTACCTCATAGACTCAATGCTGCTCCGTACGTGGGAGTATTCGCACCGTTAGCCCCGCAGCTAACCTTCCCGTTCTGCCCTGTTTAGTGCCCTACCCCGATAGAGTTCGGTAAGAGGGGCTTCGTCGGCCATGGCCATATTGACCATATTAGTAGTATAATCCCCGAACCATGCCATGCTCTTCCCTCATTCTTGTTGTAAATCCCCAAATCGGGGTGTTATCACGCAATGTCGGTAGGCAGGAAGCTGGGTTGCCAGGTGAGGCCTTGCTGAATCAACAAACGCATCGGAGCGGTCACTGACTGGAGCAAGACTTGTCGAGATAAACATCTCAAATGGTACAGACATAATCTGATATCTCCTACGATCCTTCTTCGCTGATTAATTGCTTTCCTCCGGTTAGCGACAAAGCAGAGCCCACATGTTCGAGGTGTGCTCAAGCTGGAATTGAATGCATTCGCAGTGTTAATCTCCGATTCAAACACGATGGTCTTTCAAGGTAAGACGCGCTTTCCCGATGGCTTGTCAAAATCTGCATCATTGTCGGTATGCAAGCGCTGTTGCTGCATTCCGAATCCTGTTGTTCTGCTTGTATCATGTTTCACGAACGGCAATTTGCTCTTTCTGACTCAACTTCGATGGCCGACTCTGATAGCTCTTGCTCTGCTAAAACCTTCTCGACCGTCCCGCCTTCACATCCTCCGAGAAAAATTGACCCTCTCTCAGGAAATTCTCCTCTGCCCCGTCACCTGGAGCAACTACCAAACCAAATCGCGACGATGGAGAACACAACTGGGTTCGTGTACCGCGAAAGCTCAGCTTTATCAACCAAACACGTGAAGTCATGGCGACATACGGTCAGGGAACAGAACACGAAGGACATCAACTGAACGAAGAAGTCCTCGAAGATGATACTCCAGATGAAAATACATCTCAGCACTATGGTTCTACTGTTGGCACCGCCTCCGCTACAGGGACCAACCCTGCTACGAACAATTCACCTGCTCCCAGTCAAGTCGTCGTGCCATCGCCTCAGACACTGCAGCCACCAGCAACCTTCCAATCTCCACCAGTACAAGATGTCGAGATGCATGATGAGAGCTTTCCAGAGCTGCACCATCACCTTCAGCACCACCATATCAACGCCGAGACCCACACTTCGCCTTCTATCGCCGGTGCTATGCAAGCCACTGAAGACGAAATCATGCAAGCCGTAGAAAATCTCTCCCCTGG
Organism: Aureobasidium lini; assembly: GCA_022813425.1. Taxonomy (NCBI): domain Eukaryota; kingdom Fungi; phylum Ascomycota; class Dothideomycetes; order Dothideales; family Saccotheciaceae; genus Aureobasidium; species Aureobasidium lini. Next base: position 87,105 of record JAKLML010000087.1, on the reverse strand, counting down.
ATTATTCCATGACTTCGCGGTCCTTTCGCCCACCCAGACAAGGCTGTCATACGCATCACCGGACAAGAGCGATATGACCCCAAGTGTCTTCTATGACGAGTCGACCCCGTTCACCCCTTCCGGTATACCGATTGCATATGCAAGTCCGGGAGTGCTATATACAGAGAGACCAATCTGGCCTCTGAAAAGCTCACAAGAAGCACACCTCATGCGCTTCTTCGTCGACAGGATCGCGCCTGCTATAGATCTATGTGACAGGGATCGTCACTTCGCTCTTGTTGTACCCCAACGTGCATCGCAGTGTCCAATTCTGCTCAATGCGGTATTTGCAGCTTCTGCAAGACATCTGTCCACCATATCCGACTTTGATCCTATCGTCTCCAACAAATACAACCAAGAATGTCTCAAGCATTTGATACCGAAACTCAGCGATGCCGAAGCTATCACGGATGAGAATCTTCTTGCAGCGACAGTGATATTGCGCCACCTCGAAGAGCTTGAAAGTAGGTGAACTCTCGAGGCAGAGACGATCACACCATTAGACGGTTTATTAACGAACATGTGCAGTATCTATGTCAGGCTCCGACGTTGAGAATCATCTACTAGGAACACACCTTTTGATGAGTGCGCAAGAACATCATCGTGCCCTCGCTGGCGGACTCCGAAAAGCCGTATACTGGTTCGGCCTCAGGCAGGAAATCTACGTCTCCTTCGTCAAACAACGACCAATTCATGACTCCTTCAAGAGATGCACCATGGATGTCCCGCTCAACCCTATCGACGATTTTGACTGGGCCAACAGCATTATCGCGCGAACTGGTGAGGTCATACAATTCTGTTTTGACGAAAGGGAACACTCTACCACGAACTACGATCACATCGTCCAACAGTTTGATGCCTGGTTCATCCAGAAGCCAGATTCGTATATGCCCATCTATGCGGTGGAAGCCAATCGGTCCAAGGTATTTCCCGAACTCTGGTATCTGAACGATGCGGTTATTACAGGATTGCAACACTACCATCTGGGTCGAGCACTACTCGCTGTATACAACCCGAGGATACCAAGGTGATCGAATCCATCTATCGATCATGTCGTTTGTGTACTGAGTGCTACTCAACAGACTCGGTGTTGCACATAGAAACGCCTTGAAGGAGGTTGGAGTAGGTCAATTGTGATCACGAAACTATCAAACTGGAGCTGATCGATGTACAGGAAGTGTTGAAAGACCAAATCAAGATCATCTGCGGTATAGCACTATCAAACCACTCCATCTCGGCGAGCTATGTGTAAGTGAAGACGTCAAATGTTTCAAGGAGCGGAACTGACTTATGCAGGCACGCATCTATGATGATTGCAATGGGCGGCGACCGCTTTACAGAACGTCGAGAGCAGGAAGGTCTCTACGAGATCTTGATTAAAGCTCAAAAAGAGTACGCTTGGCCAACTCAATCAGTGTATGTGACCATTGTATCTTTGCTCGCATGTGGTTCGCTGACAACCAACAGACAGGAGCATCTCAAAGAAGTTTGGGGCTGGTAATTTGGCAACGTCAGCACACTGAATAATGAATAGTATACTTGGTTGACTCTGTGGGCTCGGCGTAGTCATCAGCTCGGATCCAGCGTCGATCTCTCTGGTACTGAAGGCTTCGAACCTTCGTTCCTTAGCACGTGTGATTAGCCCTACTGGTCCACAGCTTGTAAAGCAGGCGCTGTGGGAAATGAAGTAAGACGGGACTACCTCACAGGAACGAAGTCCTCGCTCAAGACCAGGCATTTCCCTAGATACCGACAATCTCTTTTGCTTGAACGCACAATGTCATTCCGGAGACCGGGTCCACACCCTTATGCTCATCTGATCTCTGACCTCTGATGGTTGACTTCTGGTTGCAATCCTTATGACTCGAGGACTTGCGGATTTCAGCGAGCTGCATTTATCGAGTTTTACAACGAACACAGCACGACAAGACATATGCGGAGAGAATTTGGTGCAAGTTTTCATATGTTACCTATATTGATTTGAGTTCGTTCGGTCAATTCAGCCCGAAGCCTCTGGCTGAACTGCAAGTTCAGCTTCGAAGCGTCGCAACCAATGACGTGGCGGAACTTCTCGTTGACCTTCAGCGGCTGTTCAACCTTGCAACAGGGCAGGGCTGTCACGACTTTTCCAATCTCGACCATATATTTACGTGCTGATTGCGACGGCAAGATCTATAGAGTTCGTGTTATCGATCATGCGCTGCCGTGTCACCTTCGCAGGCGAGAGGGCCAGAATGAGCAAACAGAGCGGTCGTCGTAATCTAGATATGTCTATTCAAATTCTCCAACGATGAAAGACACTTCGTCGTCAATATTCGCTAGATCTTAAGAGACCACTACAAAGCCGTTTGGTTGCCTCACACATTCCACGCGATGGGGAAACTTCGGGCCACGTGTATGAGGCTTGATCAATATGTACCGCGACGCCTTCTGCATCACCCCTAACTCCCAGCTCAACGGCTTTCGCTTCCCGTCGACGCCATGCAACACCTTTTTGCGCCCCGAAGCCTTGCGATACCTCTTCCATGATATAAAGTTGTATTGAAGTGTGTCGAGCATGTTGCGACTCCATAGTCAAGAATTCTAGTCCACTCGGCAGATGCTTGCTTCAGTATGCAGATCAATCATAGGTCTTAAAGTGACACCCGGCCAGAACAGCTCGTTGTCGGGGCGGTCTATCGATTCACAACGTTTTATCAACGTCGAGATGATGGAGGTATGTATGGAGGCGTACAGGGATGCTTAAGTAGAAAATCTACTTCCTCGCCATTTCGTTCTGCTCTGTGTGTGTTTCATCAATCTTTCATACGTTCGTTCATACCTTTCGTCCAAGATGCGCAACATCTCTAGCATTTCTACCTTGGCCCTGCTGCTGGTTTCGGCAGTGGCTGGTAGTGTATCACCTTCTGTCGACAGCACTGAAGTTGAGCGCGCTGTGGAGTGCCAGCCTGGATCTGGCTCTTGCAATGTTGAGCTCGTAGACAGAGCCGTGACCAGCTCAAAATCATCAAGTTCTACACACAAGACAACTTCAACCAAGAAATCATCCTCCACCAAGAAGTCCAGCTCTACCAAGAAGTCAAGCTCGACCAAGAAGTCTTCATCGACGGCCAAGACCACTGCAAAGACTACCCTCAAGACTCAAGTCAAGATTGTGACGACCAAGTCTTCTACAATCACTTCCTCTTCGAAGAAGCCTACCACATCATCGACTGTAAAGACTACCGCTAAGACCTCAAGCTCAAGCAAGCCTGTTTCTTCGAGCTCGAAGTCAAGCTCCAAGGTCTCTTCGTCGATCAAGCCGACCACTGTTGCCAAGCCTGTCTCTACGACCAAGGCCGCAGTTGTCAGCATCAAGACCACCTCTAGCAGCTCGAGCTCGAAGAAGGTTTCGTCGACAAGCAGTAGCAGTAGCAAGAAGATTACATCGAGCTCCAGCTCCTTGGTAAGACGCATCGGCAAATTGTCTTGTCAGCAGTATATTAACATGATATGCAGAAGCCCACTTCATCTTCTTCAATTATCAAGACTAGCAGCACCAGCAGCACTTCTTCAAAGGCAACTTCGACATCAGTCAAGCCCTCATCAACGACCTCCTCGTCAGTAACCATCTCGTCTTCTAGCCCTCTTAGCACATCCATCACTGCTGCGGTATCAACCTCTACCCAGCTTGCACTTCCCTTGTCTATTCAGCTGTCCTCGTCGAGCTCCCTGGTTAGCTCCGCTGCAGCGTCTTCTACCATCGCTGCTGCCGCTGCTGCTTCGTCGAGCAGTAACTCACCTTCGTCGATCAGCAGCAGCACCACGTCGTCTCTGATTAGCAGCAGCTCGTCAGTAGCTAGCAGCTCTTCATTCTCGTTGAACAGTAGCTCGACAGCAGCGACCAGCTCAGCTTCTTTCAGTAGCAGCTCAGTGGTCAGCAGCTCGTCGATCAGCAGCAGCTCCTCTTCATTGATCAGCACTAGCTCTTCGGCAGCCGCCAGCTCGTCCTCGTTGATTAGCAGCAGTTCGGCAGTCTCTACCTCGAGCAGTTCCGTTGCCTCTTCTTCGAGCAGTTCTGTCGCTGACGCTGCTGCTACTGCTGCGGCATCATCGAGCAGCAGCTCTGCTTCCCTATCTTCCTCGATGACTTCTTCTGCTTCTATCACATCATCTTCATCACCCACCCAATCTTCCTCAACCAGCACACTCACATCTTCATCCAGCAGCAAAATCGCCTCCACCACCTCAATCAAGCCAACCACTGGCTCCTCCAGCAGTGTCAAGCCCACCACTAGCTCCACCAGCAGCAGCGTCAAGCCCACCACCAGCTCCACCTCTTCCACCCCCACCACCACCTCATCCTCTTCATCCTCATCTTCCACCTCCTCTGCCGCCGCAACAACCAGCAGCAAGACTTCTTCCTCTTCTTCTTCCACTTCTTCCGCCGCAGCCACCTCCTCAGCAGCAGCATGCAAGCGCAGAAGAAGAAAGATCAGAAGAAACGCCGCCGCCGCCGTCGAAACCCCCTCGGCTCCTCTGATGAAGATTGAAGATTTGCCGGCCGGTGCTGTGCAAATGACGGATATGATGAACTAAGCACTGAAGCAAAAAAAGGCTTTTCGTTGATCGAAAATGCTTTGCGGGTTTTGTTCTCATTGGTTTTTTTTTTTTTTTTGAATTGGAGACTGTTAATTTGTAGAGATGTATGGGTTTGAGAGATAAGATAGACATTATCATTGTGTGTTAATTGTTGTTGATACTGTTGTTTACTTTTTTGTGCGTTATGTGAACTCTTCTTGTCGTGCTATCTCTCCTTGTCGGATTTTATGAGGCACACCTTCCTTGTTTACCCTTCTTCCTTTCGACTATCGGCCATCTTCTCTTCTAGGTGATCTGTCAAGTCGTAGCTTCCTTCTCTCACCTTGCATCACAGTCATCATCTCATCATTTCCACAAGCACCAAACACGAGATGTGAAGCACGAACGAGATGGTAACGAGTAAAAGAATTCATAAGAATAGAAAGTAGATATAAAAGGCCGTCATGGAGAATCATAAAGTTCGTTGTGCACTCTCAGAGCGCAACAGAAAAGAAAAAGACCATTGTTACGGCCATGGGAAGGAGCGATCGAGAGAAGGTAGAGAGCATGCAGCAGGTACGTCGGTCGCACCTGCGTTCCAATCATTTTTGTGCGATTGGTAAGAACGACCCAGCCATCGACTGGTAGCTCTTGTGGACAATGCCAAGTTGAGTCGATGGCTCAGCCTCTGCTCTGGGGCTTTCCAACATCGTCAGGTGAGAAGTACGCAGACTCAGTCTTGCCCTCCTCGATATTATGTCTTCCTCTTCTCTGCCCCAGCTGTTCAGCCGGAGCTTGCATTGTATCCTCAATCCCTTGCTTTTTCGGAGCCGCCTCGATAGCTTCAAGCTCAACAGGCGGACTCAATTGCGTATCGTCGAGCTCGAAATACTGATTCTGTGGCGATATGGGATCTTGCGGTATGTACGAGATAGGACGTTGGTGGTTCTCGTATTGGCCAAAGTAGTCGGGTTGATTGTGGATGGGTGAGTGGACGGGTGTGACGACGGGGCTGTTATTGTTGTATGGGCGTGACTGCTCGAACCAAGAAACGCGTCGTTGTTCGTCTGGTGATGGAATGCTTGCGAGCTGAGGAGAGCCGTTTGCGAAGATGGAGTCGCGGGTGAACCATGAGTGGCCGATGCTGGGAGGATTGTTGATGCTAGGCGGATTGCCTACGCTTGGTGGATTGCTGACGCTAGCTGGTCGACTGCCGCTCGGGCTAACGTTGAAGGCTTGAGTGGCAGATGTCAGATGTTGTTCTGGTGGTGTCTGTCAGTATGTTTGAAATGCCATGTTTGAACTGGTATCTGAGCGTACCGGCCGTGTCTGGTCTCTCGGGAGCGGGCTGTTGGGGGCGATCATCGACCTCAATCCCTTCTGCATGTTCTGGGGAGTAGATGATCCTCTGTTGAGTGTCTTCTTCTTCAACCGGGGAGGGCATAGAGGGAGACCCTACTCCCCGCCATACATTGGGATCTGAATAGAAATATCCATCTTCGTTGATGTAAGGTCCCTCCTTGGGTGGTTGTTCGATCTTACGCGCCCGCCGTTTGCGCTTCAAACACCACAGAATGCCGATTAAGACAAGAGCGATACCAGCTATACCTCCCACCACTCCACCAGCTATCGCACCAACATTGTCTCCAGAAGATGAGGAAGCAGCTGAGGGCGCAGTCGTCGCCGCTGCCGTAGAGGTAGCAGCGGCGGTAGCAGAAGTCGTTATGAAAGCTGAAGCCACGGCTTCATCGGTGCTTAGACTTGCAGCAGTCAAGTCTTTCGTCGGACATCCGCTCGAGCAAGGGTTGCTCTGGCAGCAACCCATGAAAGCTGGATCGGTTCCAGCACATGTGTACCAATTACTATCGGCATCGCACGTTTGGTCCGGAAATGTGCCGTATTCGGCAGTGTCAAAACTCGCCGGTCTGAGGTTTTTGGTTGGACAGCTTGTGGCCTCGTCGCAAGGATCGATGCTGCCAGTACAGCATCCAACGAACCTGGAGCCAGTCGTGCAAGCGTACCAAGATCCACCACTGGGACAAGAAGGGTCGAATGATTGGCGCGGCCAAAGATCACGACCATAGATCAGCGCCATTGAACCTGGTATAAGATGGGTTTCGAAAAGAGTGACTGGAAAAGGAAGATGTGAAGAAGGAACTGACGTACTGCGACCTACCTATATGCTTTACGGCCGCCCACCAGTACGCGCAAAACCAAATGCCTGAGACTTTCCGAATTAATTGCTAGAGGTACGTGCAACCATCAAGGCCCTGGTTCCCGAGACAATGAACACTGCTTGAAGACGCAATGTGAGCCTGGCTTTACCGTACGGCCCGTACCATGGCTTCTAGGGCTAGTGATGGTGTGCATGGAAGCCATATTTTGACCACCATGAGGTGTCTGGGGCTTGCTGTGTCGGGGCAGGATGATCCGGTGTAAGAACTGGCTTGCAGGCACGACAGCCACTGGCCATGTTTGTCCACTTGGGAGACCTGATCGCGATAGACAAGACATGGAGAGTCGCTAGAGAGGAAAGGCGGATGGCTTCGCGAAAATTGACGACGTGTGTTGCGCGTTTCAGAAATGTGGACAGACCAGCTGCTTTGCTGCTGTTCAGCTTGTCAACAAATCTCCCTTTACCGAGCCATATTACCTATAAGCCGGTTCGCATGACGAAAGAGCGGGAGGTCATCAAGATCTGTAGATGCTCGGCTTTGTGCACCAATCGTGGTAATCACCATGCTGAATATGCTGCGATGAGATGCCGATGAGGGATCGGTTCAGGAATCAGACTTGGAGGAAGACAAGGCAGCCCAAACAGCCGGAGGTCCTTTGATGAGGCTGCAAAGCCAGCCACCCCGCACTGTGCTTGGACAAACATTCACGCCGGTCTGAGGCGACGATTTTCCAGTCAACACCGTTGTTTGTGGATCTGCATGCGGGTGAAAGTCGAGAATGGCTTTCCTTGTTCTGTTCCAATCATGAGAGACAGATGTCTAGTCTGGCCTTGAACTTCGACGTTATCTTCAGAAGAGGGCATAACGCGACGACGAAGAGGGCTGTTTCAACTGCAAGTCCTTCTAGTCATGACGGTACACCGACTATTTTCCAGACTTGCAGATGCTAGTCATATGTACGGGAGCGTAGAGGAAATCTGGAGCCAGCAACTCTGAAGCCTCAGAACATGACCAACGCCAACAAACCAAACTTCCCGAAAACTTCTCTATACCAGTTTGAGTCTTAGGATTATATTAGATCGAACGTTTTTTAACACATCAACAAGCTGAGTGGCGCAGCGGAAGCGCGCCGGGCTCATAACCCGGAGGACCTTGGATCGAAACCAAGCTTAGCTAATGATATCTTTTTGCAATTTTCCTAAGATCGGAGAATTTTTTTGTCTGAAGTCTAACATGAAAGGCTCTCTTTAGAGACGTTTGAACTACACACGACGTCGCTGAAAGCTCGTGACAGAATGCACAACGCTTTTACAATACTAAGCAGTGCTTGCGGAAAGTCCATTTGATATTGTGACTATCTGTTAGATTATTGCGCAACCTACGGTATCTCTACGGTAGCAGATCTTGCAGAACCCACTGCTGCAAGGCACAACACTTTTGTGTTTGCTTGATCTGTCCGTTGGGAGAGCACTATGCTTCTTATTTCACTGGACGTGATTCAATATTGCTCAACATTGTGCCTTTGGACAGGCCTTGAAGCAACTTGACAGGAAGCAAGGAGTCTGGTTCTGGTAAGCTAACTAGCAGCATGTTTATATCACGTATGCTGTCAACCATGTATAGACCATCCGCCTGTCAGACATCCGGTGTTTGCAATTTTCCTTTGGTCTGTGTTGGCGGCAGACTAATCAACGAGAGTGTAGGGACGTTGCTCCTGACGGGAGCCAGGCCATCGTGTTGAACTTTGGCCGGCTGGTCGTTGCTCACCTGTTCCCACCATTGTTGAAAGGGCGGGAAGGATGCGAGCAACACAAGATCTCTGGCCGATTTTGCCCTCTGGTAGGACGCGAGGACGTTAACGTCTAGGGGGTTCTGGGGATAGGCAACAGCCATTGTGGCAGCAAATTTTTCCATCTGGGTGGAGGTGACCTTTTCGGGGGTGTAGCGAAAAGCGGCAAGGATGTTGTTCGCCTCCTGGCTCTGAGTCGAGGTGAGGTTACCATACTTGTCGACCATGAAGAAGTTAGGCTTGGTCTTTAGCCAAGGGTGGCCAACGTCTGGGTTGAGGGTGACTTTGGTGTGGGGGGCAGTTGTGAAAGTGCTGGCCGAAGTGTGTTTTCTCTTCGAAACCTTGCTTGTGGTCTTGGTTGTCTTTGTGACACAGTTTTCGCGACTTGGAGGCTCTTTAAGGGATCTGCCAGCCTCGACATTCCAGACGGAACGGTCAGCCAGGAGTCGCTGCAATCAGAGTTAGCCTCGAACCAAAAACACGACCACAACCTGATTTACCTTGATTTTGTCAGCCCAAATCATGTGGTTTTGGGGCCCAGCCTTTACAAATTCCGTCAAGATGTTCTTGCTGAATGACTCTCGTCCTTCGATCACTTTGTTTCTGCCCCAGCGGGCACTCATACGGCCATTCTTGGCCGTGTGCGGTTGCCACTTGATTTCCAGGCCCAAGCACCACTCGAAATCTGCTGCTTCCCATAGTCCTTCGGTCGTGAAGATGTCTAGGCCAACACTGGCCATGGGCTTCATCAAGTCAGACAGTCTGAGCATGACGACCTTGCCGATGTCGCCTCTGGTGTGGCCAATCACCAGGAAAGATGCAGTGGTTGTCACTGTGATCTTTTTGTTGGACGAGCCAGGCCTAATCTTGTTGTCGGCCTCAAGGGCCAGGATGAGAATGCCGTCATGGTGCCAAGTGTGATGCACCGTAATACCCGGAACACCTTGCTAAAGTAGCCTTGCAACATTGGCGATGCTGCGAGCATTACAAACTAGCTCGTCAATTAAGTAGCTCTCGTCCGCGGGGCCGTCGTGTATATGCGAGAGCCTTATGCGAGGTATCTAGAAGAGAATTAAACTACTATTTAGGTAGTAGGCTAGGACTTATCTAGTCTGCTAATCTAGTACATTAAGGTAATAACTATAGGGTAGCCTAGATTAGTAAGCACCTTACGATTAACCATAATAAGCTCTCTTATAGCTAGTTCCTAATTGTCCCTATTAAAAGATTTAGCAAGTTAAAATTAGTATAGTTATAGTAGATAAGCTATCGGCTATCTTTACTCTTGTTAGGGTTAGCTAAGATAGTCTATGTGTCCCTTAGTATAAGGAAAAGCTTAAGCTTACAATCTATACTTAACCCCTAGGTGATTAAGTTAATTTAAGTTATAATAAGTCACCTATTTGTTTAGGGGCTCTACTATAAGCTATTTAATTTCTATAGTATACCTTCTAGGTCTTCCGCACTTCCTTTTACTAGGGAAGAGTAGTTTATGTAGATTTGTACAAATTATTTTAACTTAGTAAGGATATTATTTACTAATATACTATACTTAGGGACAATAAACCTAGCTTTCTTACTAAGGCACTAATACACTATTCCTAGTTAGCGTAATTAATAGTAAGTCTCTTAGCTTCTATAGAGCTTTAAATAGTATAAACTAGGACGTCGCTATTATATAATAAGATAGCGCTATTAATCTATTCCTACTTAGTATAGCTAGAGTTAGTAGGGTAACCTTATCTACTTATCTAGCTATTAGCAATATTTAGTAAAGACCTTAAGGAGTTCCCCTAGTACCCTCTAAAAGTAGTAATAGCCTTATTAATAGTATCTAGGATAAAGTCCTAGGGTTATAGTTTAGTCTTAATCTAAGTAAGGAAGATAGGGTCTCCTACTAGGTAGATTAGACTCTCGATACGTGAAAAACTCTATAAACCTCTTTTGCGAAAGGCCTCTAGATTAAGGCTAGCTTCTACTAAGAAGGTAAACTGTCTCGAAAGTGGAAACGACGGCTAACTTTAATCTTAATTCCGAACAGGTAGTCAAGATTCACTGTGCAGCAGAAATTTAGAGGAAAGAGCATTTAATATTCGTTCCTAATGGAAAGATAGACTGTTTGTCCTTTCTGTTTATGTATGTTAAGCTCAAAATCAAAGTACTGCTTAAGAGTCTTCCATATGAGCCTCCCTAGCCTGTTGTAACGGCTTGTCAATTTGATCTTGTCTTGTGATTAGAGATGCCTGGACCTCGTTTTCCCTGTCAAGGTTCCCCCAATCCTGAAGCCATTCGAATTTTCATGTCGACATTGACGTGATGAAGTTGGGGTTTGCCGGCTGACATCGTTTGTTGGTCCATTGATCAACGATCACGTACAGCACCACAGATCTTGGCTGCCGAATCTTTCATAATGTGCATCATGATATCATGGTTCAACACGCGTCCGCTCATTCTCATCTCAGTTCTCCAAGCTAACTCCTCCTCACCGATTGGATGAGGAAACTTGACAGGCACGCGAATGCCGTTGGCAACCTGTTCGGCTTGCTTCTTCGCAACCCACTTCTGCTTGAATTGCTCCAGATCCTCGTACCACTGGAGGAATTCAGGTGTGTCAAAGCCTTGAGGATGGAAGGTTGGGGGATTCTCGCCTTTCTTGCGCAATTCGCTGCTCATCTCGTTGGCGCAGTCTTCAGGGATGCCGGAGCCGAACATCGTGTTTTCCTCGTTGTATCTTGCCAGATAGGCCTCTTGGTTCTTGTTGACGCAGAAGCCGATGACGAGCCAGTCCTTGAGGACGTTCAGGTGTGTAGTGTCCAGGTTGACATGTTTGCCGTCCTCGTTTCCGACTCCAGTACCATAGGCGAGAGCTGGTCCCTTGAACAGCTGATGAGTGGTACCACCAGACAGATGGTCAACAGCTCTGTTCAGCGATGCGCCGTCGAACATGGAAGTGTCGCGAACTCGAACGGTGATTCCGAGAGCAAGCTTCTTGCCAGTCTTTGGGTCTTGAGGAAAGCTCATCGCGTTGGTTTGGGCGTGCTTCGTGGAGCCGAAGCTAGGATCGAAGTAATTGCCGACGACTGGGCACTGTACTTTTCCAGGTCTGATGGGCATCCAGCAAAATTCAGGCTTGGAGCCTTCGAAGGGGAAAGCAATAACGCGCATCATGTTCGGACCAGGAGGTTCGCGAGCGGCCTTGAAGGAGCGGCACAAAAGCTTGTGAACTTTCCATTTGTCCTTCTGACAGACGGGACCGCAGTAGTAGATGTTCTCGCAACTGCCACAGAGTTTGCCAGGCTCAGAGCAGACAGCGCAGTGGTTGTTGATAGGCGCCATGGTGGCGTGAGTTATTGTGATGTGATTGTGATGACAATGGTGTGTTGTAGTTGCTAAGATGGTTTGATGTTGGTGAACTGGGAGGAAATATAACGTTCAGATCTTGTCTGTGGGGATGAAGTACAGAGGGAAGAACTCACTGGGTTTTAAGTTGAAAGCAAAACCGATATTCTGCGATGGAAGGGGAGGAATGTCGGGGTGAAGTCGAGTTTGAAGGTGGAAGAAGAAGGAGAGTGACGAAGAGTAGAGTTGGATGTGGTCACTTCGAAGTGAATGTAGTTATGTCCGTGTTGGCGTGTGTGCATTCGTATGGAATCTTCTTCAAAATCCACTAACCTCACTTATTGTGACCAACACATACACTACCGCAATCCCAGCCATGATGTAACCCAATGTAGGTAGCAGAAGGGAATGCTCGAAAGGGACACTGTCAACCATGTAAAGACCACCCGCCTGTCAGACACCAGGAGTTTGCAACTTTCCTTTAGTCTGTGTTGGCGGCAAACCAATCCAATCCGTCTGTAAGACAAACAAAAAGACCGATGTATTGACGCAACTATACCCTCAACGGGTTCGCTTTGACTGCTGTTGCTTACAATCAAGAAAAGATCTCGACAATCATAAGATAATTAGCAGATACAACAAGCGGGAGCTCAAGAAGGGGCACATATAGAACAAGTAAATTTGATGCAGGGCCAATTCTTTGAGTACATCAAGATCCTGTGGAATGGGGGAATAACAGAAAGCAAAGTAACGCCGTGATTGTCGTGTTCCCAATGATGGGTAGTCGTGGCAGGTACAAACAGTTACATGTCCTCGCGGAAGATGCTGCGGCGCTCGCTGGGTGAGTCGGCAGATTGAGCGCCAAGGCTCTGCTGATTCTTGTGATGCGGTTGCTTCTGAACAGAGGCACCAACAGTGGTGTCGACAGTCGGACGTGAGCCGTTGTTCTTGAGGTTGCTGCGCTCAGCGGTATTGTCGCCGAATGGGTTGGTTCCGTGCATCTCCTCATCGTATCTGGAGTCGAGTTCGCGTTGACGGCTGGCAGCACGTCCTCTTGTCTCTTCGATACCTCCGACACCAACGCTACCTCCGCCGTATCCATGTCCTCCATAAGGTCCTGAGTTCATGTCTGGCGAGCCGAGGTCATGCTCTTCGTAGTAACCATCGCGATTGACACCGTAGTCTGCCTCATTGCCGACGCGCGAGTCCCAAGCCTCATCAGGGTCCAGAGGGCCAAACCCGCGGTGTCCACCTCTTCCATAACCTCCGCTGGGCTCGTATGCTCCTCCTGATGATCTTCCACCACCGACACTGCTCTTCAATGCGCCAACCTTATCCTTGATCCATCCACCGATGCCTCCGGCTGCTGCTGAGGGCGCGACATAGGAGTTTTGTTGTCGTCGGCCGCGCGTGAAGGGGTTGAGAGAGGGAGCGGGAAGGCCCAGTCGTCGGGCACGGTATTGTGTGAAACTATGCGCGTTTCACATGTAAGGATATCTTCTCGCAAGGACGTCCATCTCTCGAGCTCTTATACCCGTATCCATGGTCGGCTGAGGGAGAAATACGAGACTTACATTATCCATGCGCAACCGCCTATGACGATGAAGACAAAAGCGACGAGGAAGAAGATGCCCCAGCCGGAAAGGCCGCGGTCGGGATCGCTTGCCATACTTTCTTGGTTCCGTATATCATACGATGGGAGAAGATTGAAAGGACTGCTGTCGTCTAGCTTGTACTTGTTGTGGAAGGCATGAAACTGGCAAGTCAATGGCTGCTTACTTGGTGAGGCCGCTCTGGAAGGGCTCAAGGCAGCCCGCAGCTGTACTGAACGCTATGACGGACGAGGAGGGCCGAGCTTCCGTTAGCCGCATTTGTGCAGACATGTGCACTCTTGTGCACGGCGATAACGGCATTAGTATCAATCTCCCAATCTGACACCATTCACCTAAGCGCCTGCCTAATTTTGATCTCGGTCTTGATCTTGATCCTGATCCTTTGCTGACGAGCTTCACACTTCAAACTTCACCAAGATACAGTCAAGACAGTCCGCCCTCTCAAAACTGTCTGAAATACTCCTTCCCAACAACCTTCATCGGCGTCTCTCTGCTCAAGTCACAAATCACTGGCGCGAAACTTTGGAAGTCGGAGGATCTAATCACCAAAACCATGGCATCTGCTCGCCATGTCGTCGTCTCGACAGCCTCAGGGACCGGCCAAGCACAAAAGTTCTATGAAACACAGTTGACCAACACTTTCAAATCTCTTGGTTTCAAAGAAGGAGAACATTTCTTTGTCCATCTCACCAAATCTGAGGATACCATCACGGAACTTACTAGAGATGTCTTTCTTCCCGCCGCAAACAGGGGAGCTGTTCTTTCCATCATCTTGCTCAGTGGAGATGGCGGCGTTGTCGATATTATCAATGCCATCTTGACTTCGTCCCGAGGCCCAGACTTTGCTTGCCCGGAAATCACATTACTACCACTAGGCACTGGAAACGCACTGGCAAACTCGTTGGGTATCACCGCAGACGATAGCATTGGGTTGACGACATTGATGCAAGGAAAATCGCGACCACTACCGATCCTTCGAACCACATTCTCTCCAGGCTCAAGATTACTCGTCCACGAGGGCAGCGAAGAAGCCGAACTTCACAGCTACAACAGTAAGCCGACCATCTGGGGCGCCGTGGTGTGTAGTTGGGGTATGCATGCTTCTCTCGTTGCAGATAGTGACACGACCGAATACCGCAAACATGGCGTCGAACGCTTCCAAATGGCAGCGAAAGCCGCTCTCTATCCAGAGGATGGCTCGCCACCTCACAAGTATCGCGGTCGTGTCTCAGTCCTATGCGGATCAGAGTGGCACGAGCTCGATGAGAAAGAACATGCCTATGTCCTTGCAACCTTCGTCTCCAACCTCGAAAAGGGCTTCACCATTTCACCCGCCTCGAGACCTCTTGATGGAAAGCTGAGACTCATCCACTTTGGTCCCATGTCTGGCGATAAGGTCATGGAAGTCATGACAAAGGCATACGACCAAGGCAAACACGTTGAAGACGAGAGAGTGCGCTATGAAGAAATTGATGGCTTGAGAATATCCTTTGACGACTCCGAAGAAGATGGCCGCTGGAGAAGAATTTGTGTCGATGGCAAGATTATCCGAGTCGAGAAGGGTGGCTGGGTCGAAGTCACCAAGGAAGATGCACATGTTCTTGATATCGTTTGCGGCGCTGAGCATGCTTGATTGCGATTGATACCCACAAAGCTAGATCTGACGATTAACGAATATAAACATGCCATTCTCGATTTTCGCAACGATGAATCACAAAACAAAGCCCCCATATCGCTTCAAACCTCTGCTACTATGGACTTCTGTAACACAAGAAGCAAAAAAGGACCTCCTAACCCAACTCCCACCAACCGTCTTTATTTCGCTCCGAGCGGGCACGGATCAATTGATGAGAGCCAAATTGCTCAGTCGTAGACGGCCCAGCCTAGGCTCGAACCATTGCGCTGGAGTGTTGACAAGCCACCACACCATTGAACCGCTACAGAGATTGAGTTGATTCTGGGCGGTTACAAGGGCCGTGGTTGAAAGTGAAGTCATGGTCACTTGGGTGGCAAGTGAGTGTACCAAATCATCATGGTGTGAGAGGAAAGGCATGCGTAACGTCGGATCCCAAGAGAGATTCATAAGTGAAACACATTTCTGTTAGGGTCATACCAAACAGCCAATTCTATTCCTAGAAAGCTGTGAAACGTTCAACCCCAAAGTGATTATGGTATATAAGGATTGCGATCATGCTGTCATGGCAGTTCAGGAGCTTTGGTCGTTCTTCGCTCTCGGTCTTCTTGTGATCATGTGTATATACTGTTGTCAGATATGCGTGTTGTATTCTACCTTGTCCTCTCCGAGTTGCACACTCCTGACAGTATCGTCGAAGGTGCTTCTTATCTCTGTCTTCTCTTGTTTTCAGATATCGAGTTGACAACGAGATGGAGTCAGTAAGCAAATATCTACTGTGTACCGAAACTATTCTTTGAAACACAAGTGTGCTTGTACGAGGCATAGAACATGAGATGGGAGATTCTAAGTGAAGAAGAAGGAGGCTAGAATGTGTTTCACTCGCTTGTTCTATCTTTCCTGGGCCTGACTACCTGGTATGAATCGCATCCTGCTTGTTATTTGCTCTTCCTGTTTATGTTCTTTTGTCTCCTCATTTCTCTGATCCAGCCAAGCTTCGCTTCCTTCTTTTTTCAAGCATTGCTTTTTGCTTTTAGCCTGTTCTACACCTTCATCTAGAGACGCTTCAACTCAAAGCCCTTGTCTTTGCACCAAGCGTAGAATCTAGCTCTGGTGATTTTGTCCAGCATCTTTCCTTGCAGCTTCTTGATGTTTTCCTTGTGCTCTGTGACCTTCTTGTCGTCTTTGGTACAAGCTGTCTTGAGTTCAAGCTCAGCGAGACACTGTTGACGAGTGTCAGCGAACGAGGGGCGCAGGTCGTCTTTGATCCAGGTGCAGAATGCTTCGAGGTAGCTTGGGAAGATCATCTTGACGGATCACAGCTACGGTTCCAATCGTCTTGGCCATGAATCTATGATAGAATTAGCATGTGTTCGGACAAAGTGTTGATATAAACGAGTATGGTGTGCTTACCTTTCGGGGATCTCGCCGAAAGTTTCAACGTGCTTGGTCTCGAGGTTCAGCATAAGGAGACCGATGATGGAGTTTGCACCTTCTGCTGATGCTGCAGATTCGTGTGGCTTGTCTTTCTCAGAGTACAGCATAAGAGTGAGAGGCATGCCGAACAACCGTGCTACGGTAGAATCGGGTCCGAGAGTGCAGAGGCCACCATGGTTGGTAGGAGGAATTTCGAGACCCGAGAAGCGCTTTGTGGATGTACTGTTGTCGACGATGGCGTCTCCTTGGATGAGCGCACCCAGAAGGGACTCATCTCCATGGATGCTCTGAGGGCGGACCAAGATGTAGTCCATGACGGCTCGGAGGTCGGTCGGGTCGGCATCATTCCATTCGAGGAACTCTTCTGTATCGCTGTCGTCGCCGTACTCAATATCTTCCTCATCACTGCCTTCGGCTTTGTCTTCCTCAGAATCGCTGTCATCGAACTCGCTGGGGTCGGACTCGCTGTCACCATAATCCCTGACGATACGCCCGGTAGACTTGGACCTTATTCCATTACTTGAGCAGTAAGCAATGGCGGGTCCCTTGAAGTACGAACAAGTCTTGCCGCTCGAATCATAGATGGATTGGTTCATGCTGAGGCTCTCACGGAAGTGCATGTGACATTGAAGCAATATATCGTGGCGCAACACTGTTCGTTGAAGCGGATTCTCATCAATGCTGACTGGCCAGAACTGCTCGCCGGAGAAGAATGTCTCTCTAATAGTACTAAGGCTGGGGTGGTGGCCAGACATAGGTAGCCAGACAAATCTAGGCTTGTCGGAGTCGACAGGAAAGTAAATGGCGCGGCGTTTTTGGCTGTCAGGACGCTGCTGGAAGTTTCCGAAAGATGCGCAGAGAGTGCGGTGAAGGGGCCAGTCGACCTTCTGACATTCTTTGCTGCAGTAGCGAGAACAGCCACAACGAGAACAGGCCTTGCCAGGACGAGGGCAGACAGCACACCGCTTTTCGTCATGCGGTTGCATGATTTGTGAGATGGTGTTGTTCGGTAAGGAAGGAGATCTGGTGATGGGATATCTGGCAGAAAAGAGAAGGCAGGCTCCGAGCTGTATTGTGATGAGAATAAGAGGCGGTTGGCTGTTCTTGAGCGAGGCAAGTCGATGTAGTAAGAAAGTTGAGTAGCCGAAAAAGAGGATCTAGCAGTGCGGCGAAGAAGGTACCCAAGTTCTTCTCAAAGAGTGAAACTCAACGTGAGAACGAAGCAAACGCGCAGCAGCAAACGCGCGAGTGACGACAAACGAAAGTGAAATCGCACCGATGATCACTGAGAGCGACAAGGCACTATGAAACCATTGATGCATGCATTGCTTACTGACCGAAGTTCCAACCACCCGCATTCACTTCACTTATTTGTTCTTCCCCTGATCATGCCGTTACTTCCATCATGAGCCACCGGTCCGACACCACACGCGAATGTATCATCTTCCAGCATTCCCTGCCATCATTTAAAAATGCTCCAAGTTCAACCCCTCCTTCTCACACCAGCCATAGAACCTCTTTCTAGTGATGCGAGCCAGCATCTTCTGGCGCAAGTCAAGGCAGAAGCCTGCCCGCTTCTTCCATCCCTCAGCATCGGCGGCAGGATCAACATTTAATTCCTCAGCAATTGACAGGCGAGCATCGGTGAACAGTGGTAGCAGATCATGCTCTACCCAATTGCAAAATGCCTCCAACTGAGCAGTCTTCAGCGGTCTACCATCCTTGCGAACCACTATGGCATCACCTAGACTCTTCTTGATGTAACGTTCAGGGACCTCAGCGAAGTGGGAGGCGTCTGACTCCTTGTTCTCCAGGTCCATCAGTAGAAGGCCTACAGTCGAGTTGTAAGAGTCGGAGGGCATATCTGAACGAGCTGCCTTGATGATCTCTTCATATTCCTTTGTCGCGGTCGCATCTGCAGGGATCTTGAACATGATCATGAGGGGCATACCGAAGACATAGGCGATCTGAGACTCAAGGCTAAGAGGCACTTTGGTGACGCCAGGAAGACTTTGCAAAGAGGCTGAGTCGAAGCGACGGCCACGCTTGCTCGCCTCTCCATGGCTGAAGATGACACTGCCTTGAAATGGTTTGCCAGGCTCGAGCGGTCCCATGATCCAGTTGTTGATGGATCCGAGATCTGTAGTATCGAGGTCTGTGCACATAGTTGTCACTTGACCAGCGGCATTTATCTTCGTTTCCGATCCACAAGCAAGGACAGGGCCTTTCCAAGATGTGCAAGTTTCGTCGTTTAGTCTGGAGAGACTCTGATTGACCGCAGAGCCATCAGAAGCGGAGTTTACGCGGTAGACCAGCACAATCTGTGGATTGAGCTTCTTCATGTAGACCAAGTCCTCATCGATGGTGATTCTTTCTATGCTGCAGTTCGAGTTTTGGAAACACTTCTTCTTGATTCGCTCAAAATCAGGTTGGTTGGAAAGCTGATCCATCTCTATCCATACGAAGCGTGCCTCGCTTTTGACAGGAAAGAAGATGGCACGGGAGTTGGGACGACGTTGAAAGTGCTGGTAGGTCTTGCAAAGGGTGCGGTGGACAGGATAATCCAGTGTCTGACATTCCCTGCTACAGTAATGGGAACAATTGCAGACAGAACATGCTTTGCCGGGATGAGGAGGGCAGACGGCGCATTGGTGCCTATCGTGTGGTTCAAACATGATAACGCGGTGTTGCTGATTGCGTGGTCCGACTGTTGACTGAGTGTGTCCAAGAAATAGGCCGAGGAGCGGAGTGCTACAAAAAGAATGGGAAAAAAGTTAGAACGGGACGGATTCGTTTACCTCTAGAGGGGAGACTACGATACTCCTGTCATCGCCAGAGCTTTCTTCTCGGTCCTGCGTGTGTCTAGATAAGATCAGAAGATTCCGGTTCCAGGGCCATCTCTGCAACTACGTCTACGTTGTAATGCAACATCAGCCGAAAGAAAAAAACAGTTCGTGTTTCAAGAAACAAGGGTACCAGTCGCAAGAACATCCATCACGCTACGCACGAATCAAAGAGAAGGTGTTGTGCAAGAAACAAAACAAAAGTGGTATTGTACGTTAAAAAACAAAACTGCCGTAGCTCAAGACTGGGCATAGTCCAAGCCTCTTTATTCTAGTTGGGAATGAAACAAGGCATGAGAATGCTATGATACACATGAGAAAACGGGGTAAAAGGAACAAGGGTGAAGGTCCAGCATCACCCCTCGTCCGTTGCGAAGAAATACATTAATAACCTCGGCTTACAGGAAGAGGAGCGAAGCAAGGAAAGCACCAAAAGTTGCGGCACCCGAGAAGACGACCATGGAAGACGCAGCACCAGAGCTGGTGGCAGCGGCCTGAGAGCCAGTGGCAGTAGCGGAGCCAGAGCTGGTACGGCTGGCACTGGAGCTACCACCAGTGCTGCTGCTCTGGCTACCAGTAGCTGAGGCGGTTCCAGTTGGGGTAGAAGGAGTGTAGTTTCCAGCAAGACCAGGGCGGTTGCTGTCCTGCTCATCAAGAACAGTGAGCTCGAGGTCGTTGATCTGTTGGCCATTGTAGTCGTAGACAGTGGCGGGCATGGCAGTGTTGGTAACGGAAACAGTCTTTCCCTGGTTGGGCTTGGACAGACCGCTGTTGATCATGTCATCAACACCATCGGGACGAGCGGGGAGGTTCCAGCTGTTGTAGAAGGTGCTCTCGGTGATGAGCGAAGGGTCGCAGGCGGGAGCCTTACGGCCAGTAGCAGTGCTGTTTGCGGAAGTGAGGAGGTTCTCATCGAGCTTGGCGTACTGAGTGGCCAGGTAGTTGTAGTCCTCACGCAGGTGGACCTCATCGGCGCTGGTGATGTTGACAAGGCCAAAGTCGTCCTCACCCTGGGTGTACTCGTAGACCAGACCACCAGACATGACGCTCATCTCCTCGCCGTACAGAACAGGCACGTTGGTGAAAGTGCGGGGCGTGACGCGGTTGCAGCCGTACTCGGAGAAGAAGACGGGGATACTGGTGTTACCGAACTGGTCGACAAGCTTGTTGTAACCGGACTGCTCGAATGTCGAATCTCCACACCATTCATAATCATTCAGGCCGAAGAAGTCAATCTTTGAAGATGTCGAGTTAGACAGCTCACAGCCAAGGTACTCCCAAGTGTCGCTGAGCGATGAAGCAACATCGGCAGCCGAGTAACCAACGCCAATCTCTCTGTCGACGTTCTTTGCGATGTAGTCCTTCATGTCGCGGGTGACAGCGCGGATGTAGGCAGGAGCCATGCGGGCGCTCTCCTCGTTGATGATTTCATTTCCAGAGAAAAATCCAAGAAGGTTGGGGTAAGGTGCAAAGGCCTCAATGATGCTGAAGACATGGGTAAGATAATCGCTGGTGTAGGTTGTCCAAGGGGCAGTGCGATCAATGTTTGAACCATAGTTTCCGTTGTTCACGTCGAGAAGCATGTAGATACCGGCAGCGTTGAAGACGGAAGCACACTCGTCGTGGTTGAGATCGGCGATCAGGTTGTAAACTCTGATAGTGTTGACACCAAGGCGTTGCATAAGAATTGCATCTCTCAAGCAAGCATCACCATCACTCAGAGGATCGCTAGTGTCGCTGACTCCAGAGGAACCGCCGGGTTGGTAGCTACATGACCGTTAGAGATGCGCATTGACAGATATGGCGTCATGCTCAATACTCACTCAACACCAACAATGGAGAAGCGGTTCTTGCTCGACCCGGTGATGAAGTTGGAGCCCTGAATAGTGAGAGGCTGAACTGCTGCGGCAAAGGATGAGAATAGCGAGGCCGCTGCCAGAGTGGCGCCCGAAACAGATGTCTACGTTTAGAGTCAGCATACGCGTCTTTGAGATAGTGGCATTGCGCTTGTATTGCGCCTTGATGAAATTACAGTCTTCATGATGATGTTGGAGAAATTTGGGATGATTTTTCGAAAACGAACGTGAGGTAAACACCGGAGGAAAGAGCGATTATTAAAGAGGAGAGTCCCAGCCTTCTTCACCAAGTCAACACAGCAAACGTGAATCCAAAACCTTGATATTCTTGAAAAGGTGGGAGTACGAGGCTAAAGAAGTATCCGAGCCGCGGCGCCTCTTGGAGCAATCAAAACCAAGCGGCTTCCTCTGATTGGACGGGAGATTAGGCACGTCAGTAATTGATAGGTGCCGCTCTATCTCTACATTTCAGTCTGAGACAGATTGTATGAGCCCTATATTCGGATCTCCACTCCTTCACACATCTTCCATTTCTCGACATCCCTGTGCGACCTTAGATCAACATTCCCTGTAGATCTGTATAGTATTTCCTCTATCTTTCGCGACCTAACAACAATCAACGTTGCAAACCAGTCTTCACAGCTCGACGCGATACGAAATGTTCGTGTTTGATGTTTAATTTTGGAATTCGTGTCAGAAAATTTCGGTCCGAGCCTCATCTCGGAGACAATCGCCTGCGTCGATCCTTTTTGACGATCCGGTTCCTCGACCAGCGAATCACCATGACGAAAACATTTTTACAGTGGATAGAACTCCTCAAAGCCGTCCCACAAGCAAAATTAGTGTGGTATCTACAACGGTGCAATGCTGGTTAAGGGAGCTTGCAGACAAGAGCAGACAACTGTGATCACGCTCGCCATGGATGTGTAATCTTCAGAAGAGCTGCCGCAAGGTGAACAGTTGACGTCGACATAAACAAGATCTTGGTCAAGCTTCAGCACTAGGCATCTGGCATGGCATCAACGTTATGCCTCATGCAGCTTTCAAGTGCTCAACGGACACAAGGCGGGTACCGGCTGCTTGATTGTGGAGAGCTTGCCTTGGTATGAGAATGCAAAACACTGCATCATCATGGCTATCTTGACACGTCGCTATGAAGACTATGTATACAACAATACATCCCAGTCTCGAGAGCCTGTTTTTTTGAAAAGCTTTCCAAGCTGTGCTGTAGAATTGGTCAAGCTCTTCGAATCAGTCTTGTCGGACTTGTCAAAAGCTGGGCACGGAAGCCTGCGGCAACGTCACACGATGGCTTGCATTTGCGTCCCAGCCACTTTGGAATTCTGACGGACAGGCGGCAACTCGCAGACCATCATCCACCTACAAACAATCATACCAAAGTAAAACCAAGATTCGACCAAAGTTTGAAGTCTGTCGTCGCAAGCTTGCAGCATGTGTATCGCTCTTCTGACAACCGCGCATCCCGAATACCCGTTCATTCTGCTGAACAACCGCGATGTAAATACGCCCTGATCACACTTGGCCACATGTGGCCGACTAACACCACGACCACAATAGGAGTTTCTGACTCGACCAACTGCGAAAGCCGCCTTCTGGCCTTCTCCTAACGAGCATGTCCTTGGAGGTCGCGATCTGCAGCGTCCAGAGCAGGGTACTTGGCTCGGTCTCACCAAACAAGGTCGTCTAGCCTGCTTGACCAATTTTCGCGAATCCGACGCTCAGATATACGGCACAAAATCGCGAGGAGGACTGCCAAAGGCTTTTCTCACATTAACACCAGACAGCGCAAAGTCCTCCGAGGAGTTTGCTCGCCATATGGTCGAAGATGTTGGCGTGAGCGATGTAGGCGGCTTCAGTCTTGTCTTCGGTAAGCTGACGAAGAAAGAAATCTGCGCGGGAGAAGGAAACGGACTGGCCATCATCTCAAATCGTACCGAGAACGCTTCCGCTACGACCTGGATCTGTAGTAAGCCTGGTGAGATCCAGGGCCTCAGCAACTCACATTTCGGTGATCGAACATGGCCCAAAGTCGTCGAGGGTGAGAAACGGCTTCAGAATACAATCGAGGAACATGTCGCAGCAGGATCGAGTAAGAAGGATCTTCTCAATGCTCTATTCGAGATTCTGAGTCTGGATACTTTACCTCGTCGCAAGCACGGTCAGGACTGGGAGACATACGTCTACCAATTGCGTAACAGCATCTTCATTCCCCGCGTTGGTGGGAAGGAAGTCAGCAACTCATCTGCCGACGAAATTGCAGCTGCGGATGAGAGCCTTACAGCAAAGGCTGATAGTGGAGTATATGGCACTCAGAAGCAAACAGTGATCTTGGTTGATAAGGATGGCATGGCCACCTATGTTGAGAGGACACTTTACGACGAGCATGGTCACGCAACAGACAACGATGCACAGCAGTATGAGTTCGAGATTGAAGGCTGGAATGATTGAAGCGAAAAGAGAAGAAGTATCATCGTGCCTCTGCCACACACTTTGACCAAATGTCGCAAAATCATCAGTTTTGTGCCACGTTCTTTAACCAATCTTTGGCAAGGGCACCGGTAACACTGAACTGACCATCTATGGATAAAAAAATGGGACAGTTATAGGAGCCCGTGATGAGGCGTGCTCACCTCTTGGCCATCAGTCATGACGGAAGAACCACGCGTTAGACACGACCAAGTGCGCTCCATGTTTCCACCTCCGCATGTCCCGGGTCCACATTTTCCTTGTCCTGCTCTTTACCCACAGAGATGCCCAGGCCGACCAGATTCGGCTTTGCAGCAAGTCCTGACAGCTTCTTTGGGCTCAAGCTACGCGATCTCCTGATTGCTGATGACTGGTTCTCCTTGCTCTTCTGCAGAGAAGGAAAAAGAGGTGCACTTGGCAGAGGGTCCAACATGCCTCGATGTTGACGCTCAGGCTTCTTTTCCTGTGGCCTTGGAGTATCTGTGAACACTTTGAGACCCGAACGTCGCTGCTTGCCGGTCTTGCGAGGCTCGGGTGCTGATCCTTCGCTCTTCGAGGCTGGGATGTAGCATTCACGGGCTTTTCCAACCTTGCGCAGACTCAGCAAAGATGCTTCACCGACACATGGTTCTTCCTCAGCATCTAGCTCATCGATTTCGTTGCTGTATACGCTACGATCGTTGCTCATGATAGCTTGAGTGGAGGAAGAATCGCTCTCGCTGTGTTGATATGCCGCATTGGTGTTCAAGCTAGAGTTCGATGGTACATCAAGGTATGCTTGCAACTCACGAGTACCTGCAGTGAGCAGATGCTGGTTGAACATCTGAGTTGAGCGACCAGAAACAGTGACATTGTCAATGGCTTGTGGAGCAGCTCTTGTGACGGTTGTCTTTGGCGAGACATCTGATGCTGGGCTTGGGTGTACGAGTGTGCTGAGAGCATCGGTGCTGACGGCAGTGCTTGCAAGCAGGCGTGCAGGATTGCGTTCTGGTATCGGTGGTGGCGGTGTGCTCGGAATGAGCGGCGACAATGTCTGTCTAGGGTATGGTGAATCAGGCCGTGAAAATGGAACGCCAGACAAGCGTCTTGAAGCGACACGCACAGGTAGTGCGTTCGGGCGGTTGATGATTCGGCCCTCGTCTCGAGGAACAAGACGTGTGCTAGGCCTTCCACGGTCATCGCGCACAGCAGTTGACCCTTCTCGAAACTCACAGATGGCGTTCCTTCTACTGATGTCGTACATTGGCAGTCTATCATCATTCGCACGCGGTCTTGTCTCCGTCAGCTCAATCTCTTGTCTCACTTGAGCTCTGACGGCGGAGCTTTTTGTAGCTCTTGCTCTACGACACAACACGCCCAGTATCAAACCAAAGGAGATGATGAAGGCAGCAACAGAGAGAGCGAAGAAGACGATCAAAGCCGATCTTCCAGCAACCGCATGAGGAATGCCCATCATCACGCTACGGACGAATAAGATGGCCGACACGAGCAGTATCGAGCCAGAAGCCAGGGAGGCAATGCTGAGTATTGGTAGCGAAGCATCGAGCTGGCGTGCGCAGCGTCGTTGTAGCTGCAGCAGTCGAGGTGGCTTGTCGTCTGGCGTGGGAGTCTGGACTGGTACACTTGCAGGCGGCAGAGGTGTGGGTGCCCTGTAACCGATTTGGGATAGTTCCTGCCGTGGCAATCGAACCTGAGGCAATGTACTTTGAAGTTGATTGGGTGGAGGTGTGACTGGATAGGGTGGGTCTGGGATACCGTCGACATTTGGAGTTCGAGAGAGTTCTCTGACAGCCCTGTCTCCGTCGAAAGCACGATGCACGCGCGGCTCGGGGTAGGTGCCACGTCTAGAGATACTTCTTCTGGTTGGCGGACGTTGGTTTCCTGGTAGCGGGCTCGATCTTGAGTGTGGGCGTGCTTGTCGATGCTGCTGAGGATAGTCCGTTCTCAATATGTCGGGTGCACTCTCCCATGCTGGTGGAAGTCTGACCCGTGCCATGGTTGCTGTCTTGATAGAACCACGAATCTGCCTTCTCGACTGAGCACAAGAAGCCGTATATGAAGAAGAAGAATCCGCGTCTACTTGCGTTGCCTACGCGAGATGTCTCGAAAATCTGCAACACGGCGAGATGTCGAGACCTGTCTGGCGCTACACTTTCACTTCCAGAACAGCAAACGTTTCATCTGCCTTGTTGCATATTCCATTGTCTCGCGAGACTTCGCCATCCATGGACTGTCAAAGTCTCACTCGATAGAGACGTATATCCTTTGTCTTTAGCTTCCTGAAACTTTGAGACGTTTCTCGGTGCTCCGCCAGACATTGAGACATACTTCCACTCTCCAAAGCCGAGTGTTGCTATCCATGGACTTCCACAATGCCGAGCATTCTCGAACGATATGGTACCTTGAGTCAGATGGGCATCAGAACGCGCCGCTGAGGAGAGGTTGATCCTCCCCTTGAAATCGTTGACACTGCGAGCTCTCTTTGGACCAGCGATGGGCGTAGAGAGGATCCTTCAACACGCTTTCGTTCAACACGGAGCTATGAACTGGCGACAGCACAGCTCCCGAGACTTTGTCGTAGTTTTCAGTCCGCTTCCATCAGGAAGGCGAGAGGCAAAAGAGAAAGAAAGCAATTCACACGCACGAGGAGCAAAAAACCAGGCCGATTGGCTTGGGAAAACATCTCTTATGCCAAATCGTCAACGCGACCAACCAAGGCTGTGAGTCGAACTCACAACCTCTGGATTCTATTTATGCTCAGACTTGGGGAAGTTTTTCGAATTGGGCCACAGCACCGAATTCTGACATGGACTCTTGCTAGTTGGAATAAGACACCATGGAATGAGTTTTTCACTTGTGGGGAGTGAGAGCTTGAACTCGGGCTTGGAGACCTGCGCTTCTTCACTCAGGGGTCAGTTACACTGGTCGAAGGCTAGTGATCTTTCATGAATCTCCCTGTCGATAGCCTCGTCTTTTTACTAGCTTCGTGATCTGTTCCATTTCCATCTCTGGATCTCTCAGTGCCGGGAGCCTTCCTTGAAATCCGAGCAGGGTAATCAAGAACGGTGAATTTGTGCCTGGTATTTGTTGTGACAACAACAAATTCGCGCTCAAGCGTAAAAGCTTTTGACTCTTCCTTCTCCTGCACGCGTCCATCTCCTCTCTCTTCTCTCTTCCCATGATCCGCATCATCACAACAAACTTCGCACCATCCTTCGCCATCATCAGGCGCAAATCACCACCATGCCTTCACTCAAACAACTCACCTGCTCCATCGAGTTAGGCAGCACACATACAAAAATCACAGAGTATGGTAATGACTACGGCGACGGTCATGTTACCAGTTATGTCGCCGTCCCGGCCGAAGAGGTCAACTTCAGCATCCATCTCACTTCCAGCGGCTACATTGCGCCTGGTTTGGCTATGTTTGTCTACATGGATGGCCACTACCAATGCAATCGTAACAGAAGAGGTCTCGTTGTGCCTGGAGAAAAGGTCAAGCCTGAGCAGTTCCAAGTCGACTTGCGCGTGAGACAGAAGGAGTCGAAGCAACCGGACGGCAGTTTCTTGGGAAGAGATTGGTCGTTCCATGGACTTAATCTTGGTGAGCCTTGTTTCCAATACGCGCCAATGGATAAGGCTAACATTCTGTAGTGTCTGCCGATACTGTAGAGGAGACTAGCGACGCTTTCCTCGAGAACCTGGGCACTATCGAGGTCATCGTCTTACGTTGCAAGGATGCTCCTCAGCCTCCTGTCAACGTACCCACTCCCAGAGCTTCTACTGTCGAGGACTCCATCAGATCTAGTAGAGAAAACACTTCCAAGCCTACCAGCAGACCTGCGAGTAAGCGACCATCGACACACTGTACTCGCGTCGAACGGAAGGAGCCATCCGTAAAAGCTAAGGCACCTTCCAAGGAACCTTCTACCAAGGAGAAGGTCCCCTCCAAAGTTCCTTCCAAAGTTGAGTCCAATACTGCCCCTAAACCTCCCACTGCAAAGACCGAGAGCGAGATTGGCGGCTTCTTCGGCCTCTTCGACGGAGCCTCAGACGATCCTAGCATCCAACCCAAGCCATACTGGTCAGACTGGAACAAACGCCCCGTCAATAATGGTCCTCATCCCTCCCGCCGGGATCTCATGTACATCGCCCCCGAAGATCCTCTTCCCTCTGTTCCAAAGGCTATTGCTCGCAGCAAGCATGTCGAACATCAAGTCAAGACCGGCAAAGGAGCACAATATCTGCATCTCTGCGCCCGCCCCGAGTACCTGGACAGTATGCAAAAGCCTTATGCTGTTTTTACGTTCAAGTATCGCAGCAAGAGAGTCATCGAGAAGAAGTTCAAGATTGCCATCAAGGAGGAAGGAGAGCACTTGAAGGCCAAATTGGCCGATATGTCCAAGGATGAACTGGCAGAGGAGTTGTACAGATTGAGAGTGAGTATATCATGCCCATCCCAAGTGACAAACACTAACAGAAGCAGATGGCCAGCAAGGAAAGCAGCAGCAGCAAGAAGGCCTCTACCCCCGACAAGGTCCCCACCACCGCAAAGCTCACCTCCCACAAGGCCGCATCAGCTCAGCCAGAAGCAACCTCAAAGGATCTTCCCCCTCCACAAGGCAACACCTGGGAGATGTCCGCCGATAAGACACCCGCAAAGGTTCCCTCAAAGGCCGCCTCGAAGGCCCCAACTGCTCCCGCCATGTCCTGGGACGCCGCTCCTCAAGCTGACTGGGGCACTGCTCCTGCACCTCAACAGTCCTGGGACACTACCACTCCTGCCCCTGCAAAGCCAGCCTCTAAACACCCCTTCAAGACACCTTCCAAGACACCCTCCAAGACGCCATCGCAAAAGACAAAGGAAGCACCAGGCAGTTTCCCAGCATCCTCGCACTCGCAGTCTCAAGCCGCCGCAGGAGCATCAAGCCACCACGCCAGTCACAAGAGCAAGCCTGCCACAAAGGCACCCACCACCATCAAATCCAACAAGGAAGCCGACAATGCAGCTGCAGCAGGAAATGACTGGGGCCAAGCTCCAGCCGCTGCTGCTGGAGATTGGGGACAGACGAACGCAGACCCTTCAGCTTGGGATACTGCTCCCGCCGGCAAAGGCGGTGATGCCGCATGGGGAGGTACTCCTGCAGATGCAAAAGCAGACGGGGGTGCTTCTTTCACATGGTAATGATTTTCTTTCTCACCATGAATCAACGAGCCATGCAAGACTCGAAAAGAAGAACTTTGCTGACGAGACATTCGCGTGGATAAAGGGGAAATGCACGTATCGTTATCACTATCATCGGTGCTATCGCTGCTGTTGCTTTTGCAGTGGTTGCTTATTATTGGATCAAGAGCTATGTGCTCAAAGCTATCGGCTTGTATTTCTTGCTCAGAGCGTGGATCATCGCTCTATTCGCCTACTCTCACTCTGCTATGCTCAAAGTTGCAGACCTGAACTGGCTACTCGCTCCTCTTGCTTGGATCAAGGAGATGTTGCTGGAGCTTGTGGAGAAGATTGCTGGGGTTGAGATGAGCAAGCCACGCTTTCTGGAGGGCGAGTTCTGGAAGATGGAGGTGCAGAGACCGGACTGGTTGGCTTGGCCGGAGTGGCCGGAGTGGTTGAAGTGGTCCGAGTGGCCTCAGTGGTCTAGACGGGAGCTTCGTGTTCCTGAGATCCCCGAGATTGTCAAGGATGGCTTCTCCGTTCTCGTTGGCTGGCTTCAATTCATGTGGTCGTTGATGCGCCCGGATGGTGTTCAGACCGTGGAGGATGTGGTCGAGGATATCTGAGAAGTCCTCGGTGATGATCATGTCATTCCGAAGCTAATGATCGCGCTTCGTTCGACCTAGAGCAAGTCTTTCCACCGTTGAGTCACAACCAGCAATTAGAAGTTGTCGTGAAGTCGTAATATGCATCTTTCGTTCCTTCTCTTTCCCTCTCATTTGTTGTGCACCAAGAAGTTCCTGAACGAGTCCCAGTGATCGGCGTTGTCGTACCTGTCATATGTGTCAGCAATGATCCCTTCTCCCTTTTCAACATCATCAACATACAGATAAGTCATCGAACTTCTCAAGCTCGGCTGCAGCATCTCAGGATAGAACCTGAACATCCACATGACACAGCCCCAGCTCAAGCTCGCAAACACAGGCCAAGCATGTGCCCTCACAGCCTCTCTGTTCTTATCACTCATCGAGAGCAAGCCCATGCCACCTCTTCCTCCATACTTCCCTCCTAACAGTGTATTGTCCCCTCTCGGCTGGAAAGCCAAACTCGCAGCCGCCAACACAACCCTCGCAGCAACATAGATAACAATCTGCTGATTAACCGAACTCTTCCTCCTACCAAAAACCCAATACCCACCCGCCAACCCCGCCACAAAACTATCACCCTTCCACTCTTTTCGCTGCGGTCTAATCATCTTCTGCAACAGCATGATAGCTTTATACAAAAAGGCAAAAGTGGCGAGATTGGTGGCATGTTGGCGAGTGGCTTTTAGGACGGAGGCGAGTTTGGCGGGAAAGGGACCGCTGCGGAATAGCAGGATCATCACTAGGGCGTGGGGGAAGCGGATTTTTGTGCCGTAGACTAGGCCGTTGCGGAGGGCTTTTAGGAGGGAGAGGGGGGGTTGGTAGTCGGGGTTTAGGAGGATGCGGGTGCATGTTTGCTGTGAGTGTTGTTAGCGAGAGGCAGGCAGGCAGGTGGAGGGGATGGGAGGATACTTGGAGGGCTGAGACATCCATGGTTGCGGTATAGAGTGTGGTGTCGTGTGAGGTGAGAGAGGTGGTCCCTCGTTCGGAGAGCAAGAGTGTTTCGGCTGAGAAGGTTGACGGTGAGAGATCAAGAAGTGGAGGTAGTCAGTGAAAGTTGTTTGGACAGATCTAGACAAGTCATTGTTTCTGACAGCTCCATGTGCCCTTTGACATCTGATGGAGCAGCCGAGGGACGCTCTTGTCCGGCTCTGGAAACATTCCAACAACCTCGGTACATGATTACCCCAGACTCTTGGCTGTATGACGTAGCCTGTTTGAGGCTTCTCGCATGTGATTGTCGAAAGTTTAACCGTCTTGACTTCTTCTCTTCACGAACATGCGATAATCGAGGGGAGATTGTTATTGCTACTTGAATGTCTTTCTATCTGGTGACCTCCGTTTTTGAAGTCTTGGTTTTGGAGGCAACTCTTTTTCAGCTTCCTCCGTCATCAGTCGCTATGTTAGATTTCCGATGCGCCTTTGCTCTGAGTTGCATTTTCAAAGCCATCCTTGTAGTGGTGTGTTCCAGCGAGCTTTCTTTTTCCCTCCATCTGTATCACCAAAAATTGCTTGGTCGTTCCTTCTGTGGAAGGCAAAAGAAGAAGAATAAACATGTACCCTCCTCGCCAAAGGACCAACCCTGCCTTCGACCTTTCAAAACTCGATCGTCCTCGTTCTGTTGATACCGCCATAAAGTACTGACGGCAAGCAAGAGGTCGAATGATTGCCATACCCCATGGTATGTAACGTGACAATGCAGCTGTAGGAAAACACAATGTTTTCGGGATTCGACTTTTCTCGGATGAGAGCCCGTAAAGTTGTCGTTCTCAAGGGCCTTCTCCCGCTCTCAAGGATATTCTGCATTGCAGCAGATGCTTCTGAGCGATCATTCCTCATCATCGGTCTCCTCTTCTGCGCCAAATATATCCGGCATCTCATCATCAGTCTCGTCATCCAGTCTGCCTTTGTGGTATTTCAAAAACTTCTCATTCGTGATCTTCGCATTAGTTCTGTCCTGGATATCCTCGATGCGAGCGGCTCTGGCTTGGTCCTCTTCAAAACTTGTACCGCCTCCCTTCTTTTCCGATTGGATGTCATTTCTTGCCTTCATGAAAGAAGGTCTGACGTTCTTGTCGAGCCAGGTACACAAAGCTTGCATAAACTCTGGTTCCAGAGGCTCTCCATCGCTGCGTATGACAACGATGTTGCCCCAGCGTTGTTTTCGATAGTAGCCCCATTTCAGACTTCCATTGACCAATTCTCTCTTGCTGCAGGTGATTTCAAGCAGACTTGCCATT
Organism: Aureobasidium lini; assembly: GCA_022813425.1. Taxonomy (NCBI): domain Eukaryota; kingdom Fungi; phylum Ascomycota; class Dothideomycetes; order Dothideales; family Saccotheciaceae; genus Aureobasidium; species Aureobasidium lini. Next base: position 55,284 of record JAKLML010000087.1, on the reverse strand, counting down.
GGATTGCGATCGTCAAGCCCGTCTTCTGTAGTCGTTTGCCAACCAACGAGATCAAGTCCGAGGAGGCGTGTGATATGAAAGTTTGCAACCGAGCTCCTGGACTGAGCTTTCGAGCTTCTGATCACTACCGATTCAATTCACCAGGTGTTCTGCTGTTTGATCTGGCCAATGCAGTTGATACGGACAGCGCGGATGTTTTGTCTCGAGGCAACATTACGCACGAGAAATGATTTGATGAGCGTCAGGCTTGCTGTGCTCATATCGATACATTGAGAGGGTGGATCCTGGGTGGTGTTCTGCGTGTGGTTGTAATTCGAGACTCCGAACGCGATCGCGTCCCCTTTGATGTGGGTGACTTTGCCACCGGTAAGCTGTTCAACACACTTGTTTACTGCTGCATTCTCTGGATCACGCTTGCCGAGGGCGCTGATGACAATGTTGTGGCAAGAGCTTATATGGTAGAACGGTGTACTACCGTCATTGCAACTGGGATTGCAGCCGTAGATGTGCTCGTCAGCGTCGGCATACAGGTCTGTTCCTTCCCAGATTGGGCACTCTCCAGATCTGTTTCTGCCACTCTGGTCTCTCACTTCTACTGGTGCCCATTTGAATTCGGGTTGCGTGCCATCAACAGGAAAGAAGAGCACGCGTCTCATGTCAGAAGAAGGACGCTCACCAGCTTCACCAAGCTTTTTGCAGATCAAACGATGAACCTTCCAATCGTCCTTTTGGTGTGTGCGAGAGCAGTAGTGGATATCATTGCATCCAGAACATAGTTTTGTTGGGTGGGGTTTGTAACGTATGCCAGAATCAGCATAAGCTGAAGCCGGCGGCGGACACACAACACAATTAGTGTTCATTGTGGATGAAACTGATGAGCCAAGGTTCAGAATCTTGGGGAGATGGTTGAAAAGAAGGTATTGCTTTCAAGGGATCGTAAATATTGCCTGGAGCTCTGAGTTTTAAGGGCGAAATAGGTATGATGGTGCGGGCAGTCGAATGTGTCGAATTTTGGGGAGCAGTAATGACGAAGAATTCTGTGTCTTAGGATGAACCTCGAGGTCTCGATGCGTGAATCACCTTAGACTTCGTGAAAGGTGGAGTTGTTGTAATGTCTCATGTAGTGGCTCCCGTATTGCTGCTGGACTGGGTCCTGGAACGCCTCCGGATTGACATCCGGAACGAAAAGCTTTTCGAGATGGCTCTTGTGTTTGTGTTTCGCGTTTCTGGAAAAGTCGTTTATTGAAGAAGAAGTCGTCGAGGTTGAAGATCAAGAGAAGAAGAATATATAGAGCAGAGGAAGTGCGTAGAAAGCAAACATGAGCGGCGAGCCAGCCGATCCGTAGTGCAGCTGTAATGACTGTGGACTTGCTGTGGGTATGGCTGTATCCGTTGCCGGAACACGAATGGCTTCTGTACCACCACTGGACCGTTATCTGCAACTGAAGAGTATCTGGAATGGCTCCCGTAATACAGGTCTCTGTGTCTGTGTTCGTAGTGTGTAGAAAATGAAGTAGTAGCGGGGCTTGTTGCTGGAACGGGTCCCGTAACACCACTAGACCGTTATCTATAACGGAAGAGTTGTCTAGAATGGCTCCCGTAATACAGGTCTCTATGTCTGTGTTCGTGGTGTGTTAAAAAGGAAGTAGTGGCTGGACTTGTTGTTGGAACGGGTCCCGTAACACCACGGGACTACTGTTCGGAACGGAAGAGTGGTCTGGAATGGTTCTTGCAACACAGATCTCTGTGACTGAGATGTTGGTGTATTGAAGAAGTAGAGAGGTTGAAGATCAAGAGAAGAAGAATATATAGAGCAGTGGAATTGCGTAGAAAGCAAGCACGAACCAGTTGATCTGTAGTGCTTCTGTAATAGCTGCCACATTGCTGTTGAATGGTTGCAGATACGTTGTTGGAACGGCTCCCGTGTTCCCACTGGACTGCTGTCTGTACTGGGCAATGTATCCATAATTGGAATGGGAGATTCATGAGAAAACATAGATGATGAACAGATTGCCAGAAAGCCACATACGAAGTCAAAGTGAAGCCTTGATAAGGAAGCTGCTCCGATCGCCCTTGCCGACCTCGAAATGAGATGCACTGCCAACGCAAAAGGAAGCGCGAGATCTAAATTCAGGACCATCAGTACGGTATGAACCCTAGCTCAGACAAGACGAGGGGAGCATAGAAGAGAGCGGAGTGGTTCAGAATCTGTGAAAGGAAAATGATCAATTTGGGTTATGAAATCTGCATAGTTGCTATATGCATCTGCAGTCTGTGGAGTCGAATTGGTCTCCTTCGCACTGAGTGGAGAAGGAGAAAAACGCTTCATCGAGTAAAGAACTCAAGAGAGCGAAGCCAGTTTTCAGCTCCAGTAAGTTCGCCTTGGGTCAAGAGATTCCATACGGCGGTCGTCTCAATCGGCCGTTGTGTGCCATCTGCAGAGGACATGGAAAAGTCGCTAGTCGGCGTGAGATCTGGTAGCGCCTCCATATTTGTTTCGGCATGGATGAGAGAGATGATCGTTTCTCTTGAGTGATGCGCTGCTTCAATTGAGACGCTCAATCAAGCAATCATTCTTCCGCACCATCATCCTCATCCTCAGATTCCTCTTCGGCACTGTAGTCGTCCGGCATGTCTTCGTCTGTCGAGTCTTCGTCGTCCATTCGGCCTTTGTGATATTCCAGGTATTTGTCCTTCGAGATCTTTTCGATCATTTTGTCATGGCGTCCGGACATTTTTGTTATAACCTGTTGGCGTTGAGGTTCGTTTAACTTGTCGATAAGTTTCAAGTCGTTTCTGTTCAGCTTCCTCGTCAGGTTGAAAAATGGTCTCAGGCCTTTATCAATCCAGACACATAGAGCCTGAACGGTATGAGGACTGATATGCTTTCCATGGTCATGGACGACGATCATGTTTCCCAATGTTTTTCGGCTGTAATGACCCCAACGGACCGAGTTCAGGCTGCACTCCATCTTGAGCAGGCTCGCCTTGACGCTGTGAGTGTCCAGGCCATTATCAGTTTGTGTGTGGTAGAGTACCAATGGTAGACCGATCATCTTTGGTATCTGGCAATGATAACCCAGACGAAGTTGACGCCTGTCCACGACTTTGGACTCAAACTCGGGCGCTTCGTACCGCCTCATGTGACCGATGCAATTGATCTGGACGGCTTTGGCGCTAAACTCGCGGGAGCCGACCTGGAAGAAGTCGAGGGCCAAAACTTTCAAGTCTGTTGTGTCCAGGTCGATAGCTTTGTGTCTAGTGTCATGATGTGACCCTAAACTTCCAGTTCCGTAGGCGAGAATCGGGCCTTTCCATGTAGTGTTGAGGTCTTCAGTGAGTTCTCTCACACAATCATTGGCCCACTCAAATTCATCAGCCTTGTCATCCTCGAGTGTGTTGATCCAGATCGTGTAACACCCTTTCTCGTGGTAGTCGCCTCGACATTCCTCGTTACAGCGGCGAACCGAGTGATGACTTGCAAACGAGCCGTACGAATCTTTTCCCTCCCATTCTGGTGCCTCGTGCGATCTGTGGCCTGTAGGATCCTTTGCGACTTTGATTGGCACCCATTTGAACTCTGGCTCAGTGTCATCCGCCGGGAAATAAATGACACGAATCATGTTGAATGAAGGACGATCTCCGAGCTCGGCAAACTGCTTGCACACAGTGCTGTGAACAGGCCAGTCATCTTTCTGGTGGGTGCGACAACAGTATCGGATGTTGTTGCAGCCGGAACAGGTTTTGGCTGGGCGTGGATGGTAATGAAGCACGCTGGAGTGCTGACCACGTCCATCTGGGCGCGGGCAGACGGCACAAAGGTCCTTCAATTTGCTCATTGTGCAGGCTAATCTAGAGGTCAGTACCTTGGAGAACATCGAAAGAAAGGCGCGCATACTCACAAGATCTTTAGCTGTCCAGGTGAAACTGAAGAAAGAAGAGAGCCAATGTTTGTTGTGACTGGATGTGAAAGGCAGACCAGTGCTTCTCACTAATTGTGGTGCAAAGGATTGTAACCAAGAGATGGAAAAGTGACAGTATTGTGTTCAACTCGATGCTGTCGCGAGAAAATGTTGTCGTGTAGAAGAGAGGATGAGATAGAAGCTAACTCGGAGAAATTTTAAGAACCACAGCGGCCAGGACTGGAAGTGAAAGTTGTGTTTAATGAGGTAGGTGAAGAGAGAAGAGGAAGCAGGATGCAGTGAGAGCAATTCTGACGGGCGAGGAAAAGTGACTCCTGCTGCAATAGTGAAGTGATCTCTCAGAGAAAAGGAAAATTGACGAACAAAATTGTTAACGGGGGGTATCAAACTAGCAACACTTTTCTCACGCCTCTCCAATGCTTTGGGGCGTACCTGCCTCTTCTCATGTATCCCAATTTCTTCCCGCCTCTCGATGAAATAACCTCAGTTGTTGGTGTTGAATCTGTTATCACCAGTTAGCTACAATCCATAAATCACCAAACCCTCTATTTTCCATCTCTTCCCTCTCCTCCTCTCAACGGCAAAGGATGAAAATTGCACTTACTTATAATCACACTTCGGACACCTGTAGAAAATCGTACTACCCTCATCCGCACCTCTCAACTGCACATCTCTGAATCTCATCTCGGGGTTCGCACACTGGGGACATGCTGTTGTGGTCATTGCCCAAGTCTCGCGGTCTTCTGCGCTGAGGACCTGGATCTCGGAGCGTGCGTCGCGGAGACGAGAGGGGAATGCTGTGGGTGCTGATTCGGTGGTGATGGAAGTGGGCCATTTGTCTGGTTTGCTGGAGTTAGTGATGCTCAAGTTGCGAGTGATTTGAGGTGTTTGATTTGGAGAATGTCTGTTTTTCTCGGTTTTTTGTCGGGCTCGGTTGGGATTTCGGACATGAGTAGATGGCATTTTCGCTCTTTCTGCTTTTACTTTCGTGTCTGAGGTGAGGTTAAAAAAATTGGCTTACTTTGGTTTCTCTTGCCACAGACATCACAATCGATGTTTGCTCGAGAGGCAGGACATCTCTCGAGGAGACCACCGCAATCGTTACAGAAGAGAAGGGCACCGACTAAAGACATGTTGATGGAATATGTATGTTGATGAAATCAAATGGTAGCACCGGAAGTGGAGGAGGAGTTATGGAGGAAAAAAGTTTTGGATCTGCGGCATAGCTGTGCATAATCACGTGAAACCTATCTGAGGTATCTGCATAATTCTAGAGCCTCGACCACCTCATCTCTCACCAAATGCTCAAGCACACAATTTCTGAACAGTGATTCGGATAAGTAGACTGCTTTTGGTAATATAACTATCAATCGTGAGATATACTGGAAAGGTGTGCCCAAGCAAGCAAATAATGTGTGCGTGTGCTTCAAATGCAAAATCCGCCATAAAAGAGAGAGAACGCCATCCCAATGCAAACGATAGCAGCATAACAACAAGCAAATTCCTTCTACCATGCCCAACTACCCCTTCTAGCGCCTGTGCCCCAGTTACCGGCAAGACCTCCAGTGGAGCCGGTCTTGACCATATTCTTCTCTTGGCGAGCCCATTCGCGTATGTACTTTTTCAGTGCCATCCATCTTGCACAACCATCTTCTTCAAGTTCCTGGTCTGTGCCGTCGCCTCTACCTTCGAAGTCCTCTCCCAATCGAATATAGCCCCGCGGGAGCTTATTGGCGATTTCATCATCGTGTCGAAGCTCGGAAATCGGGATGTGGCTGATCTTACACAGCTCCTCGTCGTAGGCTCGAGCGATGGTCGGGTATCCCAGTGAGAGGTAGTTGTATACCTGTGTGACGAAAGAATCAGGGAACTCCTGCTCCATCAGCTCGTCCAGCTCATTATCTTCGCTGAGGATGATATCGATTTGATTGAACCCTTCATTCTCGGGCGGCGTTTGGGGTAGCGTAGTCGGTGGAGGCAGGCTGAAACCAGTCTCGAAAGGATTGGGAGGCTCGACGGCGGGTGTCATCAATCCAGTCTGCATGGTAGCTGTCGGAGGAGCAAGACCGTTCTCGCCAGATTTGCGGTCGTCAACGCAGAAGCCTCCCCAAAGTCCTCCGCCGTTCTGAGAGGTCACGCTCTTCTGGCTGTAAATGGTGTGCACACTCTTTTGTGTGCTCTTTTGATGTTCAGAGGGATCCCCTGACAACTTCTTGCCACCCCAAAGACCTTCAGGAGATACTTCAGTTTGCGACTGCTCGGTCAAGTAGCACATCTGACTACGAAGTTGGTTGGACCCTTGTGTCACATCGAAACGTGCAGGTTCAGGCGAAGCAGAGCGAGGAAACTTCAGATCACCACCAAGCATAGGCGGACGTGCTCTATCACGCATTGCTCTCGCCTCTGTATCCGGATAGTTTGATCCAGCGAAATCGTGACCTGCAGGGTTCCACCATGGCGAGGGCTTGACAGAAGATTGCCTTCGTGTGGTACCAGCAGCCTTGCGCTCCTGCTCCATCTCTTCGAAGTGTTGGTGCATTTCCCGAACCTCGTACGTTCCGTGAGTCGAGCCTCGCCCATGTGGTGTGCGGACGCTCATCATATAATCTTCGTCATCATGACCATCCCAAGTCGCTGGACGATCCTCTATTTCCTCATCCTCACTCTCACTCTCGCTCTCTGCATTCAAGTAGTGAGATACCGGCTCGTGATAGTCCGAGTTCGGGAATGCTGCCAATGCTTGTTCCTGCAGCTTCGCCTGTGCCTTCCTCCCCTCGAGCTCGAGCAAGTAGCGAGTGAAAGTCTCGTCCACGCTTTCACGAACCCTTGTTGCATGTTTGTATGCACTATTGTGTGGCTCCATGGCTGCTCCGAGTGAAAAGTCGTTGGAAGAGGGGCTCGTCGACAAACTGGGAGGTGCGCTAGGTTCACTCTCAGAGCTCTCGATAGTCTCAAGCTCAGGCATACGGAACGAGTGACTTCGGGCAGAGTCGGATCGATCTTTCCGGCGTGCGAAGGGCATAATAAAGTGAGGTCGCTCGGTTGGTGATACCGGCCTTTCGCGATCGGCGATGGTAATGTGTTGGCCTATGTTGTTATACGCAACTCTGGAGCTTTCACCAGGGGTCATGTCTGTCCTGTGATCCGCAGACCACGATGGCTTCTCGTCCGAGTTCTTACGAGAACGAGTCGCTGTGTCGATGAGTTGAGGAGCGAACCGTCGCTTCGGCTTTTCGGCGGGGGCTTCCGGAGGCGTTGATGAGGGAGTCGACTTCTCGTTAGGAGGTGACTTGGTCTGAGGTGACTTTGTTTGAGGCGAGTTTGACAGCGGTGATCTTGACTTGGCACGATTGCTGTTGGAGGTCATCTCTATGGGTTGTGGCAGGAAACGAGACTTGGGCTTCTCTGCCGGCAGATCCGGGTTTCGTGAGCTCTTCGTGCTTGTCTCGACAGGCTCTGGAGCAAATCGCCTCGTGGTCTGTAGTGTTTGTTCCCTATCTTTACTGCTCTTCACACTCGTCTCAACGGGTTCAGGAGCGAACCTTCTAGCAGGCTGCGGTGACTGCTGCGTTTCCCTCGAGCTTTTTGAACTTGTCTCGACAGGTGTTGGAGAAAAACGCCTCGGCGGGGTTTGGTTGTTGTTGTCCTTGCTGCTTCGTGTTGTGGTCTCGGCGGGTTGAACATTGAATCTGCGAGGAGCCGCGTTCTCCTCAGTAGGTGCTGCTTGCCGACTCGACTTTGAAGAAGTCTCGACGGGGGTCGGATCGAACCGACGTCGTGGCTGATCAGAAGACATTGTGTGGTATATGGCGGAATTATGCTTGTTCGAAGCGGTTGTAATATGGTGGAGAGGGTGCTACCTCATAACCTTGATCTAAGAAGCGTGGAGCAGGCGAGAGATGGAGTCGCTAGCTTGTCGAGTCGTTCGTAGACGACTTGAAAGTGAAGGCTGAGTGCAAGGGAGAAAGGGGACGGATGCTCGCAGAATTGCAAAAGCAGATAACGAGTGCTACAAACTATCTTAGTTGAGTAATTCGTGTGAGACAACAGGGCAACACGGCATACTCTAGCTGGAGGATACGAGGGTTGAACCTGTCCGGAGAGTCGGCTGGCTGGATTGTCGCAGGCTTCGAGGTGGATGGGTAGGCGGGGGACCGAAGGTGGGTTATGCAGAGTAACCAAGAATATCGACGTCTTATCGTGCGTGGTCGCGGATGTCGTGGGAGTAAAGGGGAGGAACAATGTGGATCCTTGACCGCTGGATGTCGATGCAGAGCAGACAGCGAGACCTGGCGACGTGATGACAGCAGAGCAGGAGATCGGCGGATGGAGAGACGAGATCGGGGTTATCGGCGCGTTACGCTGCGACAAAAGCAACCACCAAGAGCTGTCGAGAGACGGTCCAAAAGCAACCAATTCCAGCAATAACAGCTTTGGAGATGGAAGAATCAACAACAGGAAGGGGAAGAAATCTTGTACATAGGTACCTACGACACCGCTTCTACCCAGCCCACCCCCCAATCCCATCAAACACATGGCGCATCCCCATAGACCGTCCCGTCGCCGCCCGACGACTTGCTTTCGTCAAAGTTGCGTCGAGGCGTTCGTTTAGGCCCGCCAAGCCAACAACGCCCACATCTCCAGATTCGCGCCCTGACCAACCTCTCTTGAACCAGACCTCAAATCAGCACATCTTTCAAGGTCAGCTCTGCGACAAGGATATTCACAGCTTGAATCATTTCTCCACGAGTAACACAAGTAGCACATCCCACACCTGCACATTCTTTGAGTCCTGTCTTGTCTCGTCTTTCTCCATGCACGTACCCAAACAAGACAAGCTTGTCGGTCTTGCCGCTATTGGTTTTCCTATTTCTCCACATCTCAGCACAAACTCTACTCAACGGCGCGGATGGGGGCATATGAAGAAATTCTAGCCCCTGCTGTCTTTGAACATCACTTGCTTCTCGACATTTTTGGATGAGGACCCTGTGCATGATGTCTTGTTCAACATAAACTCCTGATAAGAAAGCTGTCCTCCATATGCTGTATTCCATCTCCGTGTGCTAAGGCCTGCTACTGACACAGCCGGTAAAAATGCACGATGATTTTCGAAAATAGAGCTACGTCCAAGGAGAGGGCGTCAAACAGTCGCTCTCTATGGACGATGTGCTGTTTTTCAAAATCATTGTGCATTTTGATAGGGGGAACGATGCGCATCGCCACGGCTTGAGAGTCGAAGTGACAAGGCTTAGCATAGGGAGGTCTTTCGATTGCAATGGACAAATGTCTGGTTTTCGGCACTGTATTGACATTTCTTGTTTATTGTTAGTAATCTGCGGGTGTGGCTTTTGGAGGCGTTGTGAACCTTGCAGGTTTTCAACATGCGTGCATACTGATCTGACCTGATGTGAGAGCTGGGATATCAGGTACCTGCACGGAGACCTCCTTCCACAAACGGGCGGACGTCAAGTGATCATGGCTGTTATACACTTCTTCATACTCATTTTACATTTTTTATTTGTGGCCACAGACTTCAAATATAGCCTGTTTATCGTCTGTATCTTTTTGTTTCATGCTAAAAGGTATCAAAACAACTCGAGCGTTTCTTCTTTATCTGCTCAGGGCAATGTCGTCGATTCTCAAGATCATCTTGACGGTCTCGGCGGCCAACTCGATGGCGCTGGTGCTGACGAGAAGGGGCTGCATGACACCCTCACCACCTTCTCCAGCGTTGCCTCCAACCTCACCACCCATGACACCAACGCCTCCACGCTTGATGCTGACACCGACATTTGTCTCGCCGTTGGCGTGTCGTGATCTGAGTTCTGTGACAACCTTGATGGAGTTGAGACCGGCGTTTTCTGCCAGGGTGATGGGAACGACTTCGAGAGCTTCGGCAAAGGCCTTGAAGCAGATGTTGTCGGGGTATGAAGAGGTGAGTGCGAGTCTTGAAAGGGAGTGCGAAACAGCCATTTCCGGCGAACCACCACCAGGAAGCATGGCCTTCTTCTTTACCAGACAGCGCAACACACACTGTGCGTCGTGCAAACTTCTCTCGGCCTCGTCGAGAATGAGGGGGTTGGCACCTCTGCAGATGATGCTGACGGTCTTGGGAGCGGTGGGACCTGTCGACTTGATGCCGGTGACCTTGGTGATGCGCGAGCCGAGCGATGAAACCTCCTCGATAAGGTCTGCGCTAGCGAGCTTGTCCTCTGTGAATGAGTCGATGTCTGCAATGGGCTTGCAACCAGTGCTCTGTGGAGAAATTAGTATGCTGCATATCTCGAGAACCGTGAAGAATGGAATGCCGTACCTTGCAGATGAATTCAACCTCGTCTCTCTCAATGTCCTTGACACACATGATACCAAGCTTGGCAAGGAAATGCAGCGACAGGTCGTTGACGGCGTCTCTGAGGATAGATTTTTGAATGAAGAGCACGTTGCACTTTGCCTTCTTGATCTTCTTGACCATGTTGAGCAGGTATGTTCTCTCCTCTTTCAAGATCTTGTCCATCTGTCTGTAATCGTTGACAACAATCTGGTTCTCCATGTCGGGTTTCGGCGGGCTGAGCTGGAATTGGATGAGGGCGATTCTAGCCTTCTCGATTCTGGTAGGACCACCACCGCTCTTTACAACCTGCTGGTTCAGGACCAGACCATCAACCATCTCACTGTCATCGATGACACCACCGGGCTTCTTGAGGATACGAATGTTCTTCAGGTCAACGTTGTCGGCAGTCTTGGGATCGATGATTCTGAGGACTGAGTCGACGGCCATGGGGGCGAGCTTAGGTTCTTGTGCGACAATCTTGGAGGAGAGCGAAGTTGAAGCGGCCTTGAGGAGAGTCTGTCTATCGGAAAGGTTGATGGGGATGGAGATTGAAGTGAGGACTTCGACGGCGTGCTTTGCGGCGCGTTGGAATGAGTCGGAGATGATGGTAGGGTGAAGACCCTTTTGGAGCAGGCGCTCAGAGGCACCGAGGAGAGATCCAGCAATAACGACGACTGAAGTAGTTCCATCACCAGCCTCAATATCTTGAGCGTTTGCGAGGTCGACGAGCATCTTTGCGGCGGGGTGCATGACGGACATGTCGCGCAACATGGTGTTGCCATCGTTGGTCTGATCCGAGCTATCAGTACGGGATCGAGGTATGTAGGAGCGGTGTTTCGAGTAGTCTTACGATAATGGTCTCGCCCTTGCCGGTTTGGATCTGTATCTTGTGTGAGCGGTTTGCGCAATTGGATGTTGATATCAGATTTGCATACCATCTTGTCCATTCCTCTAGGACCAAGCGACTGGTAGCTGCAAGTCAATAGGAGTCCATGTATAGTGGTTTCGGCGCTTAGCTTACGGTACGAATGGCATCGGAGACAGCTAGACAGAGTCAGTACGGGTATGGAGATGGTCGCAAGGATAGTACATACCTCTGGCGGCAGTAATGTTGGCAGTGCGCACAGCCTGAGGCTTCTCCTTGTCCTAATAGACATCAGCATTGATAGGAGACGGCGGAGTGTTTGGGGACAGTTCTTACCTTGAAGGCGGCGTTGCCGGCGTTGGTGGCCGGGTTTTGGTGTGACATGATCTCTGCTGTGTATTATGTGGTATGCGACGAGCAAGAGATGGCCTGGATATAAATCAAGCAGCGGGAAACAGGAGTTGTTCCTAGTGCTCTTGTCGATGATATTAATTTTCGAACCTCCAGCGTCGGCGTCGGGAAAGCTTGCCAAGGCTGTTTCTGGCTGGAGCTGCTGCTCGTCATGTTGCGGCGAGAGCTTCCATCCGCGCCATCGCTGTTCCATCTCTATTCACTCACAACAACACAATCCGCATCTGCCATCAGCCTCGTCTCGCTCCATCTCTCGACTTTCTGGACGGCCGAATACTTCATCGCTCGACCGCCATCTGTCCTCCGACCTTATCACGAACCCTCACTTCACTCCCGCATTCGTCATCACCATCTAAACCACCGCCGCCATGCCCAGCGCCACGGGTCAGAACTGGGAGAAATATCAGAAGAAGTTTGCCGATGATGAACCCGAGGAGAAGAAGATCACTCCCTTGTCCGACGAGGATATCCAGGTGCTAAAGACATACGGCGCCGCTCCCTATGCCGCCGCCCTCAAGAAGCTGGAGAAGGAGATCAAGGACCGTCAGACTAGCGTCAATGAGAAGATTGGTGTCAAGGTATTATCTGGCCATATTTCACATATCCCGCAGCAGCCATACTCATGCCCTCATAGGAGTCAGACACTGGTCTCGCCCCTCCGCATCTCTGGGATATCGCCGCCGATAGACAACGCATGCAAGAAGAGCAACCGCTCCAAGTCGCCCGCTGCACAAAGATCATCCCCGATGAAAAGGATTCAGAGAAGAGCAAATATGTCATCAACGTCAAGCAAATAGCAAAGTTTGTCGTCAACCTCGGCGAGCGCGTCTCTCCTACCGATATCGAGGAAGGTATGAGAGTAGGGTGAGTTATATTTGCCCATCAATTCGTCTAGGCATCCCCCTAACCTGCTGCTTACAGTGTCGATCGTAACAAGTACCAAATCATGCTTCCCCTGCCACCCAAGATCGACCCCTCAGTCACCATGATGACAGTCGAAGACAAGCCGGATGTTACCTACGGTGATGTTGGTGGTTGCAAGGAGCAGATTGAGAAGCTTCGTGAAGTCGTCGAGATGCCCCTGCTGTCACCAGAACGCTTCGTCCACCTGGGAATCGACCCTCCCAAGGGTGCCCTTCTCTACGGTCCTCCCGGAACTGGTAAGACTCTTTGCGCCAGAGCTGTCGCCAACCGAACAGACGCCACTTTCATCCGTGTCATTGGTTCCGAGCTGGTGCAAAAGTACGTTGGTGAAGGTGCCCGTATGGTTCGTGAGCTCTTTGAGATGGCCCGCACAAAGAAGGCTTGCATCATCTTCTTCGATGAAATTGATGCTGTTGGTGGTGCCCGTTTCGATGACGGTGCTGGTGGTGACAACGAGGTGCAACGTACTATGCTTGAGCTTATTACTCAGCTCGATGGCTTCGACGCCCGTGGAAACATCAAGGTCATGTTCGCTACCAACCGTCCCTCAACTCTCGATCCCGCTCTTATGCGTCCGGGACGTATTGATCGTAAGATCGAGTTCTCCCTGCCCGACATGGAGGGTCGCGCCAACATCTTGCGCATCCACGCAAAGAGTATGAGTGTCGAGCGCGATATTAGATGGGAGCTCATCTCTCGTTTGTGCCCCAACTCGACCGGTGCCGAGTTGCGTTCTGTCGCTACTGAGGCCGGTATGTTCGCCATCCGTGCCCGCAGAAAGGTCGCTACCGAGAAGGACTTCCTCAGCGCCGTCGAGAAGGTCATTCGTGGCGGTCTCAAGTTCAACTCCACGGCCGCGTACGCTCAGTACAATTAGAGAAGGAACGAGTAATTGTCAATTCTCTTCTTCTTATCACGACCTCCCTCTCATCCGCCATTCCACATCATCATGCCATGGTTGTAATTTTATATTCAGGAATCACTTTTTCGGGAGGCTTCACCCAGCCCGGCGCATTTGACTGGGCTCTTTCATGCATCAGCTGACACGAAGGCGTTCTGGGAGAAAGGGTGTAGTAGAATAACTTTTACACCAAATTCAATCATTCAAAACATGACAAGCTTTCAAATGCAGACTAGCCACGTATCGAACGCGACGATGGGTGTGTGATTTGGAGGAGTAATTCAATTTTCAGCACTGATGGCACGTTTCACCCAAAGTTGACCACTCGAACAGGAAGTAGCGACTGCCATCGCTTGGCTACAAAATAATTTGCAATGCCTTCCAACTCTTCATGAATCACGCATAATCCTCGTGCTCTCCACGCTACGCTTCATCCCATCCCAAACACATCTCATCTTCCCTCAGCGACCCCGTCTAGGGGCGTCCGTCGAAGGACATAACACGACTCCGATATAGTCAAGTTCCACTTACGTTCACTACAACATCAAGATGAAGCTCCTCATCATGGCTGTTCTTGCTGCGTCGGCTGTCCTCGCTCTGTCAAATAGCGAGATGCCGCCCTGCTTGGTACCATGAGACATGGACTTCTGTTGCATAGACATCGCTGACAATGTTCATAGTCGGCCTGCATGGCACCCTATCCCGACTCTCATGCAGCATCAACATGTCTGGCAAATTGGACATCAGCAATATCTGCTTGCATTGATGGTGCATGCAGTGTCTCTGTCTCTTCGACAGGCATCAACACACGCACAAGCATGTTTTTCACTCCTAGCCACGATACTGCATGTCAGCAGATCTCCAGCTTTGGAGCGACCCAACCCCAACCGATGCTGCAGCTACGACCAGGCATCTGCCAGACCAATTCCTATCGCTTCCAATCGTTCTTGGTATCGACCGGTCAGAATGGTATTCAGCAACATTGCTCGCTTGGACTCTTCGAGGAGAACCAGTGCGCTGGTGGTACGAGAGAGGTGCCGCTTGATGCAAACAGTGCTTCGACCGGGCAGTGCTGGTTTGTTGGCGGCCAGAGTGTGATGTTATCATGTGGAGAAGGGGGAGATGCATCTGACAGTCAAGGTAAGTGGCCCTCATGTCAGGATATACGCATCTACTGACTGAACACGTAGCGGCACATAGCTATCTGTCTTCCTTCTGCAGTGTTAGCCATACAGCATCTTCGACTCGCTTGCAATCATCCACGACCCTCATCGCAGCAGACACAACCACCCTCGCTACCACAATCCTATCGAACTCGACCTCATCAAATCTCACCGCCGGCGACGATCCTGCCACACCTGCCAACACAACATCCCGAGCGACGACAAGCATTGTCGTCATCATACCCAGTATCGTTTCAGTCAGCGGTGATGGTGTTGAGAAAAAGGTGGCCAAGAAAGGAGGTGCTGCACAATGGGCCTTGGTCGTCGTCGTGTTTGCTAGAAGTCTTATGTATTGAGGATTGACCTTGGCGACTATACTTATGGAACATGTTATCGATGAGAGAAACGTAAGATCTATTACTTGGAGATCGAAGAAAGAAACACAAGAGAAGGAGAAAGCACTGAGCTGGACTCAAGTGATACAAAAATGTCAGCATGGATATTCGATAGCTTTACACCAAGTATGATCAACCGATACGTTTTATCATTTCGACGCCCAGGCTAGCTAGATCTTTGACTCCAAGAGACAATTGAGAGGCTATCATCGATCGTCACCACTCGATTTTCGGCACGGAACAGCTATACAAAGTATCTCCACGCCACCACCAGTCCTCTACTTCCTTCATCACGGAAATCGAGGACAATGATGTCCCGCTGAACGACACAGTTACAGGCGCACAGCGTCACAAGTGAAGAGGCGGCAAGAGAATCACGCTGATCCACGGAAGGAGAGACAAGCGAGAGCACCAGAGAGATACTCAGGTCTGGCTATCCTCTCACCTTGTCCGTATCTCCTTGGACCCCCTGAAGTGTGGTGTTGAAGGTAATCAGGAAAAGTGGACGGTCGTTGAGGTGTGGAAGAAGAGACTGGTGTTGTTGACTCGGCTTCTCCAATCGTATATTGAAATGGGCGATAGGCTCCCAGCGTTTGCTTCCTAGGTCCAGGTACCTGTCGAGCAATAGGTCGATCTCTAGTATGAGTGCTCTGTTATGCTCATGGTGAGAGTGAGATTGAGATTGAGATGGTATTGTTATAGTGATGATTACGATTTTGGAATGCCAAGGTCTCGCAGTACAACTCTATGGTCACGTAAGTATCGACTATGGACCGGGTATAAGTCATGCATACTTCTAAACAGTGATGGCAAGGGATATCGCGGAATGGAACACAAACTTGATGCAGACAGGATATCTTTGATACGCCGTTTCTCTGTCGATGTATTCCTGGGCAAGATGTCTTTGTTTGCTGATCGATTGATTCTCAGAATGTATTCACCATAAATGTGCAATTTTCGTGGCTTCGTGTGAGTTTAGTGATGACCATAACGATATATCTCACTGCTATCGACCAAAAACCATCTCTCGGTTTCGAAAAGAGTTGCTTCCCATCTGCCTTGCGCCTTCCTTGAATTCTACCACTTTCACTATCAGCCATCGCCGATAATCCTTGATCATACATAGGAAGCCTTCCCCAAGTATCGCAAGCACCTCAAAGACATCGGTAGAGAATCTCTACTCTCGTTTATTGGTTCAGGACAGCCGATATGTGTTGTTCCCATGGTGGGCGTATCAGTTGTATGTGCATCAGTTGGTATACGCTACGGTAATCTCCAAACTCTGTTACGGCTCAAGGCGTCGAAGTTGATGTCAGTCAGGAAAGCACGAGCACAGCTTGCACAGAGGAAGAGGAAGGGGTGATATGCAGACCTATCTCCTTTCTCTCCAGTGCTAGCTTCTAGCTGACGTTCACCTTGGCTGCGCTGTCTCAAGATTAGGATATCGTTGACCGAGCTTCTTTCACGAGTGGACATGGCGTTGTAGTAGAGCCAATTCCGACACCCCAAGGAGATCGTCTAGATTGTACTGCCATTATAATGCTCGAATCCTAGATGTTCATAACTACTCCGGGCCTCTAAATCAATATAGGAGGAAGGGTGATGAAGCCTCCGTTCTCAGTGTGTACACCAAGCCTACTCAAGTCACCAGCAAGGCCTTTGACCAACTCCTGGGTACAAACTGTAGAATCTCCCAACCTCTCCGTGACTCTGGTTTTGATCCTCGCGATGGCATCCTCATCGTCTTTTTCTGCTTTGAATAGCCCATAAAGGTTGTTCTTGAAGTGTGAGCGAGCACAAGTGCTGTCAATGCGGACAGTGAAATCAACTGCATCGCCAAATGTAAGGGTGACTACCAGGAAGCAGCGTTGACTTAGCCTCAGGCTGAAAACTGTAGATCTGACCAGACGGATAAGCTGGTGCGCATTGCGATCTTCGATACCCATCCATCGAGGTGACGACTGTCCGCGTTTCATGGGATTGGCAGGGGCGAACGCGAGATATTTGTATGATAATTTTCCTGTAAACTCGGCAGTCCAGTTTGCCTTTTGGCGGTGTATACTGACGCTCAAATCCAGCGCTGACGTATCGGGTTACAGTACTTCGTTTCGAATGCATCGTGACACCCAGAGCAGAGCGACTGGGTCTTGGGGGACGTTTGAGCCTGCACGTTGCTTTAAATGCGCCCGAGGTTCAGTGTACTTTTTAATATCTTTAAGGGCAAAGTCGTAGACCATGAGGCGAAGCTCTGGTGGGAGAGCAATTAAAGGGAAAGGCTGCATGTTTTCAAACTGCTCTGGTCGGGCCATAGTCGAATTTGCGTTGATGATTGAAGAATGTAAGAAGCGTATGGATGTGGTTCGGAGAAAACTATAAGAGTCGAGACACGGTCGCATGCTTATAGGACTGTGGTGTTGACTCATCTGGAACGTGAAAAGGAGAATCTAAAGACCAGTCATATGTTTCAGGAACAATCGCAAATCGACTCACCATGTTCATTCGGGCGTTTACTCTGGAAGTGGACACTCGTGACGTTATGGTAGAGGTCGGGATGTCGACAATCGTGATGTTGAAAGTGTTGCTCCCGAAAGTTCTGATACCGAGTTTTGGACATTGTTGTAGAAACTTGACGTGATGCTTCCGAAATAATCAATCGCACGATGGTGACTCCATCAGTAGGTAAACCTACACAACCTAGAAGCTTGATGGTTATGTCTTGGGACCAACAAATCTTGTCAGTGAGAATGCAGATAGCAAGTCTCCCTTTACTTGAAAAAAAGCAGACGTCCAACAGGCGTGAGCGTAATTTTGATCGTCGTAGACAAGCAGCCAACAATCTAAGGATGCCATCGCGGGTACTGATGCAGCGAAAGCAAAGAGGCATCTTCGTTCGCTCTGCATAGCGCATCGCTATCGGTGTAGCAGGAAGCATGCAGAGAATGAGGAGCAAAGACGTCAAGCAGAGAAAGCGTGTTCTGTTTGTCTGATTGAGATCACCATACCAAGCCATTCACAAATAGCCGGATAGAAGAGGCTCTAGTCCTATCCTAATACCATGATTCTTTAGTATCAACGGCTCACCCACAAACAATGGTATGGCGGTACGGGCGAGCGCGGATGAGAGTCCGGTGTTGAGAATGCTTGAAGTCTGGACGAACGTAGTGCTTGACTCGAAGTCCAGTCGCGCACCGCAACGAGCTGCATCTTTTGCAAAGAAATGCGAGGTCCACAGACGCAGCGACGTTGGAAGAAAGCCACGAACGTTGAAAGATTTACCGAAAGGAACAGACCCTCTTCTCGCGTGCGAGAAAGTACAACGGTATCATACAAACATCCAATTCTTTTCGTGCAACGGCGAAGAAATCCATTTCTAGAATGTCTTGCTTAGCACCGTCATATTTGCTACTGCCGGTGATGAGCTCCCCAGAGTGTAGATAGATTGAAGTTGTGGATTCGTCTCTGGCGATAGATGAAAAAGATCGGGCCGGGCCTCAGGGGCAGCTCGACGGAAGTGGCAGCCGAAGGCCCAGCGGAGCAGAGATGCCAAATTGCGATGTGGAGTTGCAAAGACTTGATGGAGTAATCCGCGGAGGCGATCAAAAGCAGACAGAGTCGAGGTCAAGGCTTGTTGACATGTTGATCGTAGAGTCAGAGTGAGGACCGAACAACATCAAGGTACTCGAGTAGGACGATTAAAGTTACAAGAATGGCAGATCCTGTGAGGCTCTAAAAAGGGATGGTCGCAGAACAAGTGGTCGAAACGCCAAAAGTAAGAAGCACTGTTGCTCTGCCCGAGCTTCCTGGAAATGAGCACGAGCTGGAAGGAAGGACAGAACAGACAGGTCAATTCGTCTCTTCAATCCCGATGCTCGAGGATGTTTCTCCTGCAGAGTGGACTCGTCAAAGACATTAACGAAGAAGGCTCAACGAAGATAAGTTGCACAATTGATGAGAATAGGCAGAGCGAGACCGAAACAGCAAAGATGCAGGTACCGGTGCTCTGATATACTCGGCACCGTTTGAAGCTAGGGAAAGCTAACACACGACTCGTGGGATGCACCTCACTGTTTCAGAAGACGATAGATGAGAAAGATCCAAACCTGGCTGAAAGCTCAATTGGATCAACAAAGTGGGGAGTTGGCAGGAAGCAGGAAAAGAATAGACGCGGGAGTTTGAGCAGGAGCCTTCGGGTGGTTACACTGCATGTTATAAGGAAGGCCTTGCTTCTTTCTCTATCCTTCTGCTGATAATCGATTCACCCGACTACTCTCTCTTCAATACATTCGCTCTTTCTTCAAACGACTTTGATATACTACTACGACACTCTTTAATCTTCTAAACAACACCACCACAAACACCGTCACCATGCAGTTCCGTGCTTACGCTTCCATTGCCATCTTCTTCGCCGGCGCCATGGCCGCCTCTGCCACCTCTTCTGCCTCTGCTGCCGTCTCTACTCCCGTCGACCTTACTGAGGGTGTCCCCACTTGCGGCGTAAGTTCAGACACGGTCTAAGAACCAACACAATTGATCTGACCTCTTCACAGTTGACCTGCGTTCAATCCGCTGTCGCTTCTTCGGGCTGCGAAGCCACCGACCCCATCTGCCTCTGCACAACCGGTTCCAAGGCCTTCCTCGCCGCCGGCACAACCTGCCTTCTCCAGAACTCCGACTGCTCTGCCGAGGACCTCCAGAACATCCAGAACTTGGCCAAGTCTCGCTGCGGTACTCTTCTCGCTGCCACTGGCTCTTCCGCTTCCGGTTCTGCTGCCGCTTCGGTTTCTGGCTCCGCTACTGCCAAGGCTGCTGCTGTCTCTGGCTCTGCTACCAGCTCTGCCCCCGCTGTCAGCGCTACCTCGACTGGCGGTGCCATGCAGGTTGGTGCTAGCTTGATGGCTGTCGGTGCTGGTGCCATTGCTTTCATTCTGTAAATGTTTGTACAGATTTGAAGTATGCTAGAAGTTGAAGGGGGAGAAACAGCACATGTGCTGAAAGGGGAAGTTGAAAACTGTACATGGTCTTTTATGATATCCAAGGGGTGGCTTGCATCTTTTTTTTCTGGAGCGGGAATATATTATTCGAATAACACTTTTTTCTTTTCGTTCATAACTCTTTCTCATTTGACGACTGAAGTCCACTTTGTGACCCAGGCTGTGAATTCATCGTCTTTGCCGTTCCAGTCGGTCTTGAGGAGTTCGGCTGCTGAACATGCGTTGGCGACACAGCTTGCGAGGATGGTATCCACTTGGTCGGCGTCGAGCTCATAGAAGGCGTTTGCAAGATCATCGACAGACTCGGGCAGCTCCTTGAGCAAGTGCATAAGCTTGTCCAAAGTCAATATGTTGACCTTCTTCGAAGCGATGTCCGCCGTAAAAGTCTTGAGTCTGCGTTTTGTGATTGCGGCGTAAAGGAACTGTATCTTTTTCAACTTGTCGGCGGTGGTTTGTAGGCGCTCTTTCAGGTCTGGACGGTCCTTGGGAAGGCTGTTGGCGGCGGAGAACATGTCGTCGAATTCGTCTTGGTCGTCTCTTTCGCGATCTTCTTGGTCATCGTCGCTGGCTGAATCTGCATCGTCGTCTTCGTCCTCGTCATCTTCATCCTCGCCATCACCTTCTTCCCACTCTTTGAGTTCCTGAATGGCGTCATTGATGGTGTCTCGCAGCTCCTGGGCCTTCAAGACAGCAAGTCCAGCGATTCCAGTAGTCTCCAACTGGATCAAACCATCACAAGCATCCCACAGCACACCGGTCGAGGCAAGAGTGTCTTTTGAGTGATTCGAAGTGTTTTCTTGAGCCGTGTCCAGGACTTCCTCCAGGAAAGAGACCATCTCGCGCATGACGGCACGGACTTTTGCGACAACTTGGTGGTGCAGGAAGACACCCCAGATGTCTGGACGGCAGAGCTCGACGGCGCTCATCATGGCGGGGAGACAGGTTTGTGTCGCATCGCGGAGGACAGAGGTGACGGCGGTGGGAGTGAAAGGTTTGTTGATGAGGAGAAGAGCGAGCTTGGTCGTGTGTGCCTTGAGCAAGGTGGCACTGTCGCGAAGGACATGCAGAGGGTTTGGCGGGTTGGGTGGCAGTTGAGTGGACGAGTCGGCAGAGGCGTTCGGAGCGAGAGAGGCAAGAAATTGGGCGACCAGAGCACGCTGCGTCTGTGCAAGATGTATGAGTGTCTGTGAGGAAGACATGGCGAGCGAGTGTGTTGATGTGTGAGGAATGCGACAAGGTTGAACAAATTGTTTGGAGGGGAAAGTCAAAAGTTTGAATGCTTCGGGGGAGTTTGCGGCCACCGCCCGACCGTCTCGACACGGACAATACCAACATGGACAAGACATCGAAAACTCGCTCTAAATGTCGCCAACACTTGTCGTCGACGTCGGCGCATGGTCCTTGAAAGCTGGATACGCCTCTTCGGATAGCAACAATGCCTGCCATGTAGCGCCCAACTGCGTCGCCAAATCTCGAGATGGCAAGACTTATGTTGGCTCACAGCTGTCGCAATGCACCGACTATGGCGAGATGACCTTCCGCCGCCCGGTACAAAAGGGCTATGTCGTCAACTGGCCTGCCGAAGTCGCCGTCCTGGACAACGAGCTGGCAAACCTACAATGCGACACGGCAGACACAAACTTGATCATCACCGAACAAGCAAATGCTCCCCTCCAGCTCACCCAGAACTTGGACCAGATGGTCTTTGAGCATTTCGACTTTGCCGCTGTATATCGCACTACTGCTCCATCATTGAACGCCTACAACGACACCCGCTCTCTCTTCAGCGATCCTCCCCTTGCAGACCCATCTGTCATCAACCCGGCAGATGCCCTCCTCGTAATAGACAGCGGCCACAGTCATACAACCGTCACCCCTTTGCTGGCGGGTCGGCCCATAAACCCAGCCATCCGCAGACTGGATATAGGCGGCAAACATCTCTCCAATTACCTTGCCGAGCTTGTCTCTTTACGGCATTTTTCCCTCATCGACGAACCCCACATCGTCTCCCAAATCAAAGAAGATGCCTGTTTCCTGTCTTCAGATTTCCCTTCCGACTTGGAAGCTGCAAAAGCAAAGGATGCATCTATAGTCGTGGATTACGTTCTGCCTGACTACGAGACACATCACCGAGGCTTCACACGTCCCCATGATCCTTCGTATCGAGCCAAGATGGAAAGACTGGGTGTCAAACAGCCGACTGATCCTTTGGCAACGCGAGAGGAAGTCTTCCCACTAGGCAACGAACGCTTCGTCGTCCCAGAGATTCTCTTCACACCCTCAGATATCGCCATGCCTCAGTGCGGTATTGCAGAAACTCTTTTCCAATCGCTGTCCACACTCCCTGAACTCCTCTGGCAGCCCTTCCTAGCCAATATCTTGCTGGTTGGCGGTAACACACTGATACCGGGATTTGTGGAAAGAGTCGAGAAGGGAGTACGGATGCTCGCGCCCGAGGACATGATCGTCAGAGTACGAAGGGCAGAAAATCCCATCACGTCTACTTGGCAAGGAGGTTGCCGCATGGCTGCAGATCAAGATCTTATGAAGAATGTCTTGATCACCAGGCAAGAGTATCAAGAGCATGGGCCTAACTGGGTGACGAGGCAGTTCGCTGTGAGAAGGCCTACCAATGGGAAAGACGTATAACGATAATAACGACAAATCAAATTCCCAAACAACCTCGAAACAATGACTCTTGGACGAGCTTTTCTAGCTGGACTAGTAGCACCCTCGTTCTCTGGGCTTGAGGAGCTGGTTTATCAGAGAAGACTTGGCCTACCAGAGGAAACTATGCGTTTCGGCAGCGTGTTGGAAAAATGCCTTTCTGTCCAAAGCTTGGAGCGCGAGGCTCGTACGTCGTGACGATACGAGATAGCACCACGATAACATGATCACAAAGACGATTACTCCGGCCTTTGCGTTCGAAGTTGATCCATCTCATCGTTCGAAATCTATACCGCTCACCAAGAAGTGATAACAAGACCTTATCAAACAACCATGCCTTCTTTCCTTGAACTCCGTCAGCAAATCAAAGGTAAAACTGCAAACATTAACATATAATGTAACTACCTCTAACAACACTGTTTACATAGCCCATGCCCACCTCATATATCCCGAATTCAACGTCGACCACTTTGCCATTATTCTTGTAGAAGATGTCACCCACGTGCCGGACTCTAGGACGTGGAAAGCCATACTGATCACTCTGAATCCTGATAGAAGCTCACACTTCCTGGTCGGTGCTTTTGGCGAATGTATCCGTGAGGCCATGGTGATCTTATTGATGACTACCACTCATATGATGAGAGAGCGTGCGTTGGGTTTAGTCACGGCGATATGCTCGAGTGTATCTCTTGATGGGCATCTCCTTCACTGATCTTCAGAGTGGGCATCATCGCGAACTAACCAAGAGTGAGTCGTCTCGTCGCTTGAGTATCACATCGACCTTCAATCTCACTTCGATCGCCTTGTCGACGGATTCCGCGACTGACCCCTATAAGGCACGCTGTGGGCTTCCAACCTCTTCCTCTCCACGCGCAACTCCCTCTTCATCAAAACAATTCATCAATCCATAACACGTGACAACACGTGAGTCGAACTACCTACCTCATTGCATTAACCCCTTGTCTAACAAGTGCAGCACAAAGCAAGCATGTCAACCCGCACCGCCACCGAGATCAGCAAGATGCTGAAGAACCCCAAACTCGCCGACATCCTCTACAAGATCGAGTCCACTCAGGAACTCATGGACCTCCAAATGGAGCTCTTCAAGAAACACAAGGCCGCCTTCAAGCGTAAGGCAAACGAGATTGAGAAAGGTCTTGAGGGTGGTATCAGCGAGGTTGGCACTGTTCTCAAGCACATGGACAAGTCAATCACCATCCAGAAGGCCATGATCGACTGCATGGAGCAGATGGCCAAGGAAGGAAAGGAGCAGATCCAACGCATGGAGGAGAGACAGGTGCTCATCGAGGCTTTGGTCCGTTAGATGGAGTCTTCACTTGGGCTTCACAGCTTTGGCAGTGGTCAGCCTTTGATTGCAAGTTCGTTCATTTGGACTTTGGCATCACATCAGGGGTGTTTCTTCATAAGCATTCATGTTTCCTTGGTCCACGGATTGAACACAGGTTTCGAAGAGTGTTAGACGGTTGGTCTCCTCACTTCACAAAGTATTCACCACAAAACAGTATGCCCTCTCTTCTTCCCACGTTGACTTCGTGCTTAGCCAGACCTCTGTTTCATTCAATTTCTTCCCTGATTCACTGTGGTTCTTTCACCCTCCTTTCGTCACCCCTCCCGCTCGCATATGGAGGCTTGAGTGTGAAAGTAAAGACAACTTCTCACACGCGACTTCTGAGCAGCTATCTTCAAAAAGCACCTCTGCAGACTACTCTTCTTCTCGTCCATTAGCACAACAACAACAACAACAACAACAACAACAACAACGAGTATCAGGAGTAAGTAAAATGTGCTGTGGCCGTCCAGCCTTCCGCTCCTTCCACTAATCGCATACGCAGTAAGATGCCTACAACCAATGGCTCGTCCAATCAGCCAGGAGATGCCCAGCCCCATTTCATGGATGAGTTCAGGCGCCTTGAACACGACATCAAGCACGCTAGAAACTTCGTACAAGACCTCTACAACACCCTCGCTGCTCTCGACCTCAAGATCCGCCAACATCCCGAAGACATACACTTCTACTTGCGAGATGTCATTTGGTGCCAGATGAGCATTATTGAGCACTTCATCAAGCTCATCGCATGGCTCATCAGGGAGGGGCAGATCCTTGTCTCGGTCGGAACACTGACGGCCGACGATCAGAGATACCAGGGCGCTCAGTACGAAGTCGCGTGCATGCGTCACAATGGCCGTGGACTCATGAGGGCTCTAGCCGACAACGTGACACTTTACACGAGCCGTCCAAGATACGACGAAATCTCCGAGGATCAGAAGAACGCTGCTAGAGAGATGGATGCGTTGACCAATGCTTTCTCCGCTCTCTGAGAAGCTACAGAATCTCAGCGAGATAGCATTTTTTGACAAACAAGGGCAGCCAGAGAAGCAGTGGATTAATACGATACGGCGTGGCAAGAGCTTAGATATCAAAACAGGAAGCAGCAAGAGGAAGCAGCCGTATCTACCTTCGGCTGTTCCTTTCCAGATATCAATAATCTGCAAAAACAATGGAAACACTCATTGAGCTCTACTCCCATACTATCTATCTCATCATTCGAGAATAAACATCTCTGAAGCTCCAAACGTATTCAAGGTGACCAACGTCAAAAAATCCGATAAATGTTAAGCGCTGAGATGTTCCTGTGCACCATCAGTATTGGCATCACCACAAACTGAATCCAAAGCAAAAACAAAGAAGGCCTCACACCGAAGGATCGAACACACAATCTGCAAAAAGGAGAAGGCGCCGACACTACTTCTCCCGATGCATCATCAGCACAGGCTATTCCCCTCAGGCCATACGTCCTTTGGACTCCGCTTCCTTCTGAGTGGGTGATAGGGAGGAAACTGACAAAACCTATATTGCTACGTTTTTAATTCTAAGAGTGAAGGAAGTTTCAACTCAGGATATCGAACTTCACACACGCAGATCGAGCAAGAATTTGTTTGTCAAAATGCAAGATGTTTTTAGATACAGATACGATGTCCACTGAGAATAAGGGATTTGACTGCTCTCTTTTGGACAAACACAAGTTTTCAAACACCTTCTTGCATTTTGAGAGTGTGCTTCAAAGACATTATACTGACCGAGAGCTCATTTGTGTCCTACGATTCAGTCGTGTAAAGACACTCACATCAAACATATCCCTACTCTCTCTTCATCTGCACCAATGACATGACAGTATCACCCTACCGATTCACAAAAACCACATCCCCCAACCCCCTCAACTTTCTAACCGCCTCCTGCTGTCCCATCCCTGTATCCGTACACACCTCATCCAAACAATGACACCCATCCAAATACCTAGCCAAATACTGATCAGCAAGACTCCTCCCCTTGCCCAATTCCTCCACCCCAGGCATTTTCCCCTCTTTACCTTTCCCCTTTCCCTCCTCTTCTTGCACCTCGAATTCATTCTTCGCTCTCACAACCACACCTCCAAATCCTCCATCTAGTGCAGGTTCATCTTGCAAAGTAACGGGTGTGCGCCATCCACTACTCATCGCAGCCTTCCTCCAAGTCTTCTCCGCTTCGCGTTTATTACGCAATGCTT
The DNA here is from genome assembly GCA_022813425.1 of Aureobasidium lini. NCBI lineage: Eukaryota > Fungi > Ascomycota > Dothideomycetes > Dothideales > Saccotheciaceae > Aureobasidium > Aureobasidium lini. The sequence goes on along the minus strand of JAKLML010000087.1, from coordinate 29,147 downwards.
CTTCCGCCACTGCTGCATCTGCAGCCGTATCCGCCGCTCGCAACGCGATAGCATATCGATGACTTCTATACAAAAACCCCTTTATGATTCCGAAAGTGATGAAGCGGCGAACATCGATATACGCGAGTGAAGAAGCGTGAGCGAGACACCAGTCGCGTAGAGGTAAACCTTGACGTAGAGAAGAATAGAGGTGGAGGACTGTAGCTCTTGAAGGCGGTTGTGGGGATGTAGGACCTGAAGAGGAAGGGTTGAGGTTACTGCTTTTGTGGTGTTTGGAGGCTGCGAAGCTGGAGGAGAGGTTGGCGATTGAGGAGGATTGGTTGGATGTGTTGGTGGTGTGTTGGTGTTGGTTTTGGTTTGTGGCAGAGGAGGAGCCAATGATGCTGTTTTTAAAGGGCGAGTGGGGGGTTACGATGTAGCGTCTGCATTCATCTTGCATTTTTGTGTCTTCGACAAAGACACCGATTTCGGCTGTTGCGGCGTATATGGCGCCGAAGTGGAAGGTGTTTAGCATGAGGATACAGCCGTAGTAAAGAAGATGTGCCAGTGCTCTTCTGGTCAGTGTGAGGTCTGTGTCGGCGAGGACGGCAATTTTCTGGACAGAGTTTATGCCGTCGATGTAGGGTATGATGCGTTGCACTGTCAGGTCCCAGGTGTTTGTTTGAAGACTGCTGAAGCGGACAGTGCTCAGTGGGACGTGATAGATCTGTATTGGTGGCGGCGGCGACCTCGTGGGAAACAGCTTGAGGTTCAGCGTATTCGAGTCGTCTGTTCCTATCATCAGCATCATCCTCTTTCTCCAATAGACAGAGACATCGAAAACTCACCGATCGGAATCATGCACTCGCAATAACAGTTCAAATCCTCCAACACCATTTCACAAATCGCAAACACCCTATTTCCACCTCCATACCCCCTCTCTCCAGCCTTCACCCACCCTTCCCTGCGTTCCTCTTTACTCAACCACCCAGCCTGCTCTTCCAAATTCCTCATCAATCTAGCAAGCTTACTAACCACACTAGCGTAAGCACCCCATTCTGCCTTTTCGTCAACCACAAGACAGAAATTGAAGATGAAATCGGAGCGTGGATAGAGAATTGGATTGTGGATGCAGACTGGAAAGCCGATGATGCGGTGGTGTGAGGCGAGCAGGCTCAGAGGGCGATCGCAGAATTCGCGGCGGGGAATGATGTGGTTAGATATGCTAGGGAAGTGGAAGAGTGGTTGTTGGGTCGTGTTTGAGAGGGGGATTACGCTGCCTTCGGGGACTTGGTGGAGGACTGTTGGGCCTGTGGAGGAAATCAGTATTGGAAATTCAGCAACTGTCGTTAAGAGTGGTGATATGAATCTAAAGCATAGACAAGTTGCTCTGCAAGTAATGAGAGGCACTATCGGATCAGTTGCCGACGATGTATATCAATTTGATATCGCGATATCGCAGCAGAGCATACTCAGCGACGCTTCCCGGAGGAGAATATGGCAAGCGAGGTATCGAGAAATGCAGATTGGGGCAGAGCCATCAACGTTCACGACGAAGGAGGGAAAGGGGAAAAAGGCTCCGAGATCTATCAAAAAATAGCGCATGTTGACTAACCTTTCTCTTCGTGAAACCTCGCATAGAAGATCGCTTTCAACATCGTGCCCGACATGGCGTTATGAACCACCCTTGCTGCACAAAGCAACTCCTGCTCTAATTAAGAGCTTGGTCCCCAGATGTTGATGTTCTGAATCAATCTTGTATTTGGACACTGGAGGCTGTTCGAAGCTGGTTGATATGACTTGCTATAGTGTGTTGGGCAGCGGTGCTCGCGGAAATGATAAGCTGGCCTGTATGACGATTGACGTCAAAGTTGTAGCCCTGTCACTTCAAGGGTAGTATTAAGGGTGTTTTTGGTGATTTTCAATAGGCAGAAGACACGCGAAGGCGGAGGATGGATGCTTGAGACGTGATGTCGTGGTTTTGAAGATGTGAGTTTATCAAGTCCAGGGTGGCTCAACCAGCAAAACGTTCTGATTTGCGATCGACCAATCACAGCACAGCATCAGCCAGCACCGTAATCCATATATCATAGACATCAACACAACACTCTGTCGGAATATTCAATACACAGACAAAAGAAAATGAAATAGATTTGAAAAAAAGTAAAACGGGCTAAATGTACATTTTTGAGAGGTGAACACTAACAACCCGGATCGGCATCTCACACTCCATCGTTTCGTCTTGACGCGGTGATAATCCTCCGAGCCAGAAAGAATTTGGCCCCCCAAATCTTCTATCGTATAGACTTAAACAAACAAAAGGGGGCCTTTTTTCGGAAGAGTCTCCTCTCTCATCTAGATAAGAAAAACATTAAACACAGAATTGTGACTGTCCTTACGACAGCATTCTGGTCATGTCGTTGCGGATTCTCGAGTAGTCGAGCAGACCCTCGATCTGGCCAACAGCGGAGATGGCAATGTCGCGGTCCCAGAGCTTGCGCTTGGCGAACTCCATGACGTCCTTGGCGGTGATCTGAGAAACAACACGCTCAACCTCCTCGGGGGCGAGACGGCGACCGGTGGTGATGATCTGGCGACCAATGTCCTCGGCGACGGCGGTGGTGCCGTCGAGCGAGAGAAGGATCGAAGCCTTGAGCTGGGCCTTGGCGCGCTCGACCTCAGACTCGGAAACCTGGAATGACAGGCGCGACCACTCGCGGAGGGTGAAGTGGACGAGATCGTCGATGCGGGTGACGTTGTCGGTAACGAGGTAGATACCCCAGAGACTGGCTGATGTTAGCAGGGTGGCAAATGTGAGGGAGATTTGAGATTATCTTACCCGGTGTCGCTGTAGCTGGTGGAGAAGCTCATGAAGCTGTTGGCGAGCTTGTTCTCGTGGATGAAGGTGCTGAGCTTGCTGCCGAGGTAGGGCGAGTTGCCCATGGCGCGGTCCCAGTTACCGACAATGGCCTGAGTGACCAGGGCGGTGAAGTAGTCGTCGTCCTTCCAGCTAACACCCTCAACGGCGATGGCGATGTTGGCAGTAGGGATGGTGTCGTCACGAATACGGACCTCAGAACCAACAAAGTCGGGCTTCTCCTTCTGGGCGTTGGCAATGGCCTGGGCGGTCGAAGTTGGGGGAGCCATGGGGATGTTGCTGAAGTACTTCTCGGCGAGCTGGACGAGCTCCTGGTGAGGAACACCACCAGAGCCGACGAGGACCATGCGGTCAGCGGTGTAGTTGGTCTTGATATAGTTGGTCAGGTCATCGCGGCTGATGGACTGGATGTTCTCCTTGGGGCCGAGGATGGTGCGACCAAGGGGCTGGTTCATGAAGGCGGTGGCGTGCAAGTGGTCGAAGACAACCTCCTCGAGCTGCTTGTCAACCTCCTCCTGCTCGCGAAGAATGACGTCGCGCTCGCGCTCAATGGCCTGGGTCTCGAGCTTTGAGTTTTGGAGAATGTCGGAAAGGATGTCGACGGTGTTGGGGACGTCCGAGTTGAATGACTTGGCGTAGTAGACGGTGTTCTCACGCTGATGATTGTGTTAGAATGCGGCGAATTGTAGAAAACAGATTCCAAGTCTCACCGAAGTGTAGGCGTTGAGGTGGCCACCCATGTTCTCAATCTCGAGCTCGAGCTGGCTCTGGCTGCGCTTCTGGGTTCCCTGCGACGTCTCTTAGATTGTGTCCTTGCATTGATGTAATTGTCGAGTTCTGTGTACCTTGAAGGCAAGGTGCTCGAGGAAGTGAGCAGTGCCGTTTGTTCTGTCGGTCTCGGCGCGGGAGCCGGCATCGATCCATACACCGACGGTCGAGGTCTGGGCGTAGGGAGAGTGCTCGGTGGCGATGGTGAAGCCGTTGCTGAGGGTGGTGCTCTCAGTCTTGGAGCCGTGGCTGACGGGGGTAGCGAGACCGCGGAAACGCGACAGCGAGCCGGCCTTGATGGCGTTGATGGCGGAGCGGCTGCGCGTGGCGTGCTGCATGTTCAATGCGAGCCGACGAGAAGCCATTGTCGAGGCCATTGTTGGCGACGGGGTATATGGGCGGAGATGGGGGGGAGAGGGTGGTGGAAATGGCAGCTGGCGCTGGTTGCTGGTATCGAAGACGTCGAACTGTCGTTGGCCTCTTTTCTGATGGAACAAGCCGCCCGCCAATGGTCAGCAGCGCCAAGCGATTGAGTCGATCTGTAGGCGTGAGAACAGCAGTCGGAGATCTGAGGCTGGCTGGTTCGCAGCTTCCACTTTCTTCCGTGCTCGGCGACGCTTTCCCGAGGTTGATGTAGCCGACCAATCACATACTCCGCGTTTCCAACATCTTGAATCAATACTCGAGACCAAGCTGCATACCGACTCTCTGTTCAACCACACATACACAATGGCCACCTCATTCCGCCCCGCTCTGCTTTCGCGCCAGCTGCTGGCCCAGCGCCAGTCCATGGCTCTGCGCTCCTTCCACGCCTCTCCCACTCGCGCCATCCTGCCTCCCTTGCCCCAGGTCATCAAGGGCACCGGTGCGTGACGAACCACTCTCTCCGACCTATACTGGACTAACCCAATTCACAGTCAACGATGCCGCCACTGTTCCTGACGCCTCCTACGCACACGGCAGCTACCACTGGAGCTTCGAGCGCCTCATCTCAGCCGGCCTGATTCCTCTGACCATTGCTCCCTTCGCCGCTGGCTCGCTCAACCCCGTCATGGACGGCCTCTTCATCTCCACCATCCTTATCCACTCGCACATTGGTTTCCAGTCATGCATCATCGACTACTTCCCCACCACGCGTGTGCCCAAGACCCGCAAGTTCTCCATGTGGGCTCTCAACGCCGCCACCATCCTCGCCGGCATTGGCTTCTACGAGTTCGAGACAAACGATGTCGGTCTCACCGAGGGCGTCAAGAGAATCTGGCAAGCCAAGAAGGCCGATCTGTAAACAAAAAAATACCCTTCTGGATCTTTTCTTCCTTTTCTCGAAATAGCACCTTGGGCTCCGGAGTTGTGTAGATAACACCCTTTTCTTCTTTCCCACCAGTATGATTCTACATGTCCAAACACACATTTCTCGTACATGTCCCGCGATTGAGCCTTTTCTCATCCTCAGATCAAGCACCGGAGTATGATTGTAAAAATGCACAATGCTTTTCAAGTCCATGGACCTGACCAGTGAAAGGCGGCTCCGCTTGGAACCTCGATGGTATAAATACTGCTTCTGCTGTAATCCTTCCTCTGTTAATCCTCCGCCTTACCATCTCGATCATAGGAGTACTCACCAAACAAGATCCACATCGAGCGGCGCACCGGCCACTTCCAGAACATCGACGATGGAATGTTGACCCACGCACCCAACAACGACGATGGCGTCAATGTACCTCCGTTTCTATGCGCTTGATCTCTGCTACGAGCTTCCACACAAGCTGAAATCATTGCGTGATACCACCAATGTTGACACAAGGAGCTGCCGAGTACGTGGAAGGGCTGTATATACTCGTCCGCCCCTTATTGTCTGCCTCGTGTACGTCTGAAAACTACCACTCCCAATGGTCGCTACTGGCCACTCAAGAAGCATCTTGCGTTCCCGCAACGTCCTTCTAGCCTATCTGTTTGATTGACATGACCAGAAATACCACTAAGCCTGTATGTGACATCCAGGGCTCACGACCACTACCATATTTCTTCCCATCTCTGCAACATCGAGTTCCATATCAAATCAACCACGAACACTATCAGCAAAACCTTGAGCGTCACAGAACATGACGTGTGAACGAATGTATACAAGGCTACAAACCAATCACAAGTTACACCAACCTCCTACGCCCTGATAGCCACTGCTCGCAGACCAGCAAAAGGCACAATGTTTTCCAAAATCATGATCATGGCCGGTGGAAGCTGTTCTTACTCGAACTCTCGATGCACATCACGCTAATCTCGAAAAGTACTGTGCAATTTGAGACGGCTCTTCTGCACTCTTTGATACAACAGGGATGTCAGGTGTCCGGCCGAATCAGAGACCATATTCACAATTGAGACTTCAGAAGATCGAAATATGTACAAAGTGATTCAATTGTCATAGCTAATAGTGAAGAAACCCTCCTTTTCTCTAACCCCATTCAACGCCATGCTCAGCAAAACAAAAGAGAAAAGAAAACCAAAACCAAAACATATGTAGTAAAAGAAAAGAAAAGAACTCCCGCTTCTTCATCTCTCGTTCTTCATCATCTTTAAAACCCTTTTCTTCATGCATCGCTTTCTTCAATCGTAAAGTTCCATATCCCCCTCATCTCCATTCAACTCGGCAACTGCATCTTCCTCATCCCACATTTCTGAGTCCTCGCCATCGGAATCAGTGTGGTTGGGGAGAACCATGATATGTCCATCTTCAAGCACAACCCTGGCGGTCTCGCCATCGCGGATACTGCCTCTGAGGATCAACACGGCAAGTCTGTTCAATACTTCCTTTTCAATCAGGCGAGCCAGAGGACGAGCACCATAAGCTGGCGAATATCCCGCTGATCCGAGGTAATCCTTGACATCTGCAGAAAGTTGGATACGCACGTTTCTGCCGTTTGCGGAAAGTCGCTGTTGAATTTCCTCCAAGCGGACGTCGACGATACTGCGGATTTCCTTCTTGGAAAGACGGTTGAAGATGACAATGCTGGAAATTCTGTTCAGGAATTCGGGGAGGAAGTAATTGCGGAGGGAGCCCATGACCATTTCCTTGGTGGTTGGGTCGATTTTGCCGTCGGGGGCGTTAGGGCGGGCCAGGTATTCGGCGCCGAGGTTGGATGTCATGACGACGATGCAGTTGCGTGCGTCGACGACACGACCTTGGCCGTCGGTGATGCGGCCGTCATCCATGAGCTGCAGCATCACGGTGAGGACTTCCTTTGCTGCCTTTTCCACTTCATCGAAGAGGAGGATGGAGAAGGGGCGACGGCGGAGGGCTTCAGTGAGTTGGCCACCAGCATCGTGGCCCACGTATCCGGGTGGTGCGCCGATCATACGCGACAATGAGTGTCTCTCCTGGTACTCGGACATGTCGAAGCGGATCATGGCGCGAGGATCGTCGAAGAGGAATTCGGCAAGTGCTTTGGTAAGCAGAGTCTTACCGGTACCTGAAGGACCACAGAAGAGGAATGAAGGTGGCTGGTTGGGGTTGGCAAGTCCAGAGCGCTGCAGACGGATGGCGTTAGCAACCGAAGTGACAGCCTCTCTCTGGCCGACGACAAGCTCGCTGAGATGACGTTCCATCTGCAACAGCTTGTCCTTCTCGGTGGTCTTCAGACGAGTGACAGGGATACCGGTCCAGCGAGCGACAATCTCGTTGATCTGGTCAGGACCGACAGCATCAGTCAGGAGAGGAGCCTCGCCAGACTCCTTGGCTTGGCGGAGCTGGTCAAGATCAGAGGCAGCCTTGTCCTTCTCGAGTTGCTTGATGCGATCCTCGAGATCAGGAATAGCATAGTACTTGAGGTCGGAAGCAGTCTGCAGGTCGCGCATACGTTCGGCCTCTTGTTGCTTGGTGATGAGTTGATCACGCTTAAGCTTGGCTTCCTGGATCTCCTTGCCACGGAGCTTCTCGCTCTCGTACTTTTCACGCAGAGGCTTGAGGTCTTCCTCGACGTTGGCAGCCTCGGCCTTTGCTTGAGCGAGTCGTGCTTGAGAAGCTTCATCCTTCTCACGGTTGAGAGCATGGATCTCAATTTCGAGTTGGCGAAGCTTGCGCTCCATGTTGTCAAGAGCCTCAGGCTGAGACTCGCGAGTAACACGAACAGCAGCAGCGGCTTCATCAATGAGATCGACAGCCGAGTCAGGAAGACGGCGCTGAGTGAGGTAGCGAGCAGCTAAAGTGGCAGCAGAGACGATGGCACCGTCGAGGATAGTGACACCGTGGTGGACCTCGTACTTCTCCTTGAGACCGCGGAGAATAGAAACAGTCTCAGGAACCGAAGGCTCCTTGACCAAAACTTGCTGGAAACGACGTTCGAAGGCTTGGTCCTTTTCAATGTACTTGCGGTACTCAGTAAGAGTGGTGGCACCGATGCAATGAAGTTGACCACGGGCAAGCATAGGCTTGAGCAAGTTGGCGGCATCCATACCGCCCTCTCCTGAAGAGCCAGCACCCATGAGCAAATGGATCTCGTCGACGAAGAGGACAATCATCTCCTTGGCGTCCTCAATCTCCTTGAGGACACCCTTCATGCGCTCTTCGAACTCACCGCGGTACTTGCTACCAGCGACGAGAGCACCGACGTCCAGAGACAGAAGTCTGCAGGCGGCCAAGTTGGCAGGCACGTCTGCATTGACAATGCGTTGGGCAAGACCTTCAACGACAGTAGTCTTACCGACACCGGGCTCACCGATCAGGACGGGATTGTTCTTTGTACGGCGTGACAGGATACGGATGACTCTTCTAATCTCTTCCTCTCTGCCAATGACAGGGTCCATCTTGCCCTCTCGTGCCATGGCTGTCATGTCGATGGTGAACTTCTTGAGGTTTTCGCTCTCCTCCTCAGCATCCGCACTCTTTGTGTCGACACGCTTGTTTCCTCTGATTTGAGTGATGGAATTGTCGATGAGCTTGGTGTTGGGTACATTGGCCTCGGCGAGGGCTTTGGCGATAGTCGAGTCTTGGACGAGGCAGGAGATGAAGTGATCAATGGCGATGAAGCTGTCCTTTTGGGTCTTTGACAATTGGTCTGCAGCGCGCAGCATCTTTGAGAAGGCAGGGCCCATAGAGAGGTGCTCCGGCGGCGGGTCCTGGCTGGGAAGACGGACCAGAGCCTTGTTGAGGGCGCGAGTGAGTGCTACCGAGTCTCCATGAGCGCGTTCGACGACTTGCTTGAAGAGTGGTGCTGATGATGCGCCGTGCGATGCATGGCCACTTGGGTTCTGCTGGTCCTTGCTGAGGTCTGGTGGAGGATCCAGCAGTGCGATGGCCAGGTGGATGGGTTGCAGTTGTGTGTGGTTGTATTGTTGTGCGAGATCTTGGGCATCGGCAAGAGCTGATGCAGCCTTGTCGGTGAAGGACATTCCTGCGGCGGCCATTCTGTTGTGTATCTTGTGATTAGGTCTTGGTGATTAAAGTTGGTAGTGTGGTATATAGTCGTGAGTCGTGAAGCGTAGAGTAGTGAGTGGTATGCTTGTTGATTGTGTGTGTCTTGATTTCTGGTGGATCAAGAGAACAAAGACGTCGACGAGGTTGATATAGCGGTTGGGCTTCAAGCACGAGAAGAATCTCCTGTCATCTACGCAGCACCAGAGAGTGCTAGTAGTGTCTGCTAAAGCAGGGTTGCTGCCAGAATCGTCCAGAAGCTTCTACGTCACCCGCATGTCAAGTCGCATATTTTCGAGTCAACCCCCGCTTCGCCCGCACCACCCGCGAGTCAAGCATTATTCTGCATTTTCTCTTTTTTTTCATTCATCTCCTGAACTCCTTTCTCGGACGTCCGTCCAGTAGTCCAACGGTTTCAATGCTCTTTTGCCAAAACTTGACGCCTTTTGTCGTGATTTTATTCCGGCCCAGACCATGTCCCCTGCTGCTCACATAGGGTTGAGGCTTGCTCTGGCTTGCAGTCTGTCGCAGCTGAAAATCACCTCGCCCGTCCGTTTCAGTCAGCCATGCGCATGCTTGCCCCTAGACCACGCCCGTTTACATGCCGCTATGTAAGTCACTAAGTGTACGAAGGTCATCCTATCGATGCCTGTAGGTCTCTTTTCCTTTCTCCATCCTGTCATTGCCTCCTCTGCAACCATCACATCATGACGTCCAGCGCATCGTCCAAGTCTACGGTGCGAATTTTGTCCGGCTTGCTCGTCCTCGCCCTTCTCTACATCATCTTTGTTCCTGCACACTCGACCACGACGAATGTCTCGCCGATCAAGACCGGAGACCACGAAGCTTCACGACTGAACATCGACACGTCGTTTGTCAAGACCGCAGACAAAGTCACACAAGCAGTCTCGGGAGATTCGAAGAACGACACCGACGCCATTGAAGAGGTGGAAGCACTGCAGGAAGAAGAGAGTGATGAAGGCCTCGGCGATATTGCAGACGTCGGCGACCACATCTCTGGTGGAAAAGAAGCTGTCGATGACGACCAATTGACCCCCGAAGAGAAGGCCGTTCAAGACTACCACCAAGAACACGGCCAGAATCAACCAACAAGAGACCGTCCGAAGGTTGCCGTCAAGCCAAACTCAAAGACAAGCTCGGCAGTAGCTGCAACATCAACAGGTCCAATCATCGCAGAAGTCACTATACCCGAAATACGCCATCACACCCAGATCAACAACGCCTCAGCCGCTGAACACCTCATCCTCGTCGTCACCCGCGATGAAACTCATTGGGGTCATGTAGACGGAAAACCGCGCACCTTTTCCTCCTTCCTCGAGTTCCTCAACGACACTTCCGGCCTGCCTCTCTCCTCAGTCTCGTTAGCCATCCTCACAACCACCGAAGATGCCTACACCCACTACGTCTCAACCCTCTCCTCCCACCCTGTCGCCAAAGCTCAAGTCCTTCTGTACACCCCTACTATCCCAGAAGCCGAAGCCCCAGCAGACCGCCACGATCCCTCCTTCCAACCCGTCCGCCGCAAGCAAATCGCCCTGGCCAGGAACATCCTCCTCCACCGCTCCTTGGCCGACGAACAACACATCTTCTTCTACGACGCAGATATCATATCCAGCACTCCCAACATCTGCACAGAAATGCTTCACCAAGCTTCAAATCCCAAAATTACAAAATCGGAAAACGTCACTATCCCGGAAGTCATCCTACCAGTTGGCCTCATCACCACCCGCGCTCAAGAAAACTCTAATCCTGATTACGACTTGAATGCTTGGTATCATTCCGGCACCGTACGCAAAGACCGCGATGTGCATATGCAAAAACTCACCAGTGTCACCTCCTCAGATGAGATTTTCCCATTGGATTCGGTGGGTGGTGTGTTGTTGTATATCAAAGCCGAGTTGGTCAGACAAGGATTGGCTTTTCCATGGTGGTTTGTGGTGGGGGGAAGTTGGGAAAATGGGGATGGTAGTGATGGGATCGAGACGGAGGGGATTTGTTACTTAGCTGAGAGGTTGGGGTATGGGTGTTGGGGGTTGGGTGGGGAGTGGCATGTTGTGCATCAGCATTGATGTTGCTTTTGAGATTGGGCGGATTGGAGTTTTAATTTATATTTGTTTTGATTCGTGGTGTGTTTGCTGTGTGACAGTGTGATAGTGCTTTGATGAACTGTTATATGACACCTGCAGCTTCCTACCAAGAAACAGCTCCTCTCCGTCACCGTGCTAGACCTCAAGCAAAGCTACTCTACACCTTCATCGTCGAGCTCATACTTCTCAAACTTTGCCCTCTTAGTTCTTCCTCGGTCTTCGTGACTTACTCCAACGTCTCATCAACCTCCTCAATCTCATCTCCCATCACAACATCCCTCTCCTCATCATCATCCCACACATCCCTCTTCACCAACATCTCATCCCTCATCCCCATCACCTCTTTCACAATCTTCTCCTCAGCCTTCTCAGGAGCACGTAGTATCTCGACCATCCCCTCCAGAAACTCCTGTCTCTCCTTTTCCTGCTTGTCGAGGAGTTGATAGTGTTCAATGGCTTTGGGAGTCAGGTTTACGTCTGTCAGATTGTAGGAGTCCAGAGCTGCTTCGAGGGATTTGTTGGCGGCGCGGGAGTTTTTTTCGTTGAGCTTGATGAGGGAGGTGAGGGATAGTGTGAGAGACGGTGTGGCCAGGGTGGGTGGGTGCTGGAGCTGTGGGGTCGGTTAGTAGGATGTGAGGGTAGGCGGAAAAGAAGATGAGAAGGAAGCGGGGAAGAAAAAGAGCAAGGCAAGAGCGAAGGCAGAAGATGATGGGGAAAACATACAATCCACAGGCTCATGTTGAACATGGCGCTCTTTAAGATGTTGCGGACTTGGTCGCCGATACCTGGTCCGAGTGCTTCTGAGATGAAGCCATCAATCTGCTCCGAGACTTGTTGTTGTCAGTCACATGTCCAGTGAATTGGGACTGAGAAGCTCACTTTGTGTGGAGTAGGCTGGGGTAGGAGGATGCTCGGGGAGATCAGCTGCATCATCTATACCTTCAGACGCGAGAGTGGGAACAGGCTGCTGAGAAGAAGCAGGAGATGCTGCAACTTGATTGATCTCCATGGTCAGCTGCTCATCAGGCGCAGAAGGATGGACAGACAAAGGCTGTGTTGATGCAGGCATGTCGTTGAAAGGTTCATGTTTGCCTGCAGCCAAAGGCTCATCAATATCGACCCTGTCAAAGGACATTTGTGGAGCAGGCTGCTTGTTGTTTGATGGTGGAGGACTACTCTTTGCTTGCACAGGCAACTTGGTGTCAAAACCAGTCATCATGTCTGCAAAGGTGGGTTCTGGTTGTGCGCGCATGTTTGGGCGCGATGATGTTTCTTCAGATGTCTCAGATGGTGTTTCCTTGACATCTTGTCTCTGCTTTCTCGGCTTCTTTGGAGTATCGACCAAATCTGCAAGCCCGGAAGCTCGCGTTGAAGATCTCGTTGTCACGCGTTGTGCTTCCTTGACATCTTTCTTTTGTCTCTTTGATTCTGGATTTGTTGCAAATGAACGTGGTCGTCTGGAGAGGTCGAAAGGATTGCTCGTGGATGTACCATGATCCTTCATGATGTGCTGCTGTCGTAGGAGGTCTGATTGCGATGGATGTAGTAGGTGTGGTCAGAGTTACAATAGGGGGTTTCAAGCTGCTTCTGAGCACTACGTTCGACGTCTTCGAACTTAGCACAGCCTTTCGCCTGGGAAGCACATACCCCGGTCGTTTCGTTCGGGTTCGCGGACTACATTCATTCTACGACTCACCTCGAGCATCTCCTCCTCTTTAGGATCATGGCCTTCTCGCTTGACGAAGACTGATGTGAGAAGCTCTTCCTCAGGAGTTTGAAACAACACCTTGATCGTTATAGGATCCGAACCATCATCTAAGTCTGCCATTGTAGCTATGTCACTTGTATATATTACAGAACTTTAACCAAGGTGGTGAAGTGATTATAAAGAAGTAACCAGAGATGAAACTTCAGTAAAAGACGTTGTGTGGGGAACAAGACGATTTATTGCTGCGAAGTAAAAGGTCTATGTGCGTGGACATGCGTGAGGAAAGCGTAGATGCCGACGTGTCAATGACAAACGGCAGACTTTGAAGGGAAGCTACTCGATGTGAACTCCCCCAAATTACTCAGTGGCGCCTTCTTTGGTAGCGCCTTCCTCCTTGACGATCATCTCGGCGAGTTCGTCCTCCATCTTAGTGATGGAGTCGTTAGTGACAAGACCCTGCTGGAGATCCTCGACGGCTTGTTCGAAGACTTTAATGTCCTTATCGTTCAGTTCGTGAGCGAAGTTGAGGAGGTCGGTGAGAGGACCGCCAGCGCCGAGACCGTCTTCACCACCATCAGCACATGCAGACTCAAGAAGACCATCAAAGGTCTGGAAGTACATTGCGCGACGGTCAATATGGGCTTGCAGCTGTTCGATGACCTTTTCCATGGTGGCGAAGGTGTTCTTGGCCTGAGGACATTGTCAGCCTTGAGAAGGGATCATGCTCTGATGCGCAATACGTACCATCTCAAGTTGGGCACAGAGCGCGTGCTCAGCTGCGGCGGGAGAAGCAGCATTTTCGAGGCGTTTCTTGACGCGAGTCTCTACTTCGATGTGGATAGCGTCAGAGAGCATTACGTTCATGTTCTGCTCGATAGCATGGATCTCAGGGTCATTCTGAGCCATTTCGTAGACGAGGTGGCTGACGACGTCCTTGAGCTTCATCACAACAGCACGCTCGATGGTCAACACGAGGGCGTCATTGACGGAAGTGTCGAGCTTGGGATCAGGCTTGTCCATACTTGCGATATGTTAGTATGAGCAGTACAGAGATGTATCCTGAGTGCCTACATTGCGATTTGCGTAACGAAAGTTGGTGTCACGCGTCGATGTGTTTTGGAGAGAAATTGTAGGAAACAAAAGTCTGAATAAGTAGTGAAGCTGGCGAGTGTCCTGTGGTTCCGGAACCGTGTAGAAGTCCAAAAGCTCGGCGTGTCCGTCGGTCTAGGTCGAATTGGGCATACTGCACATTTGTTTTGTCCACTCGACAGAACGTTCGCGTATTCGAACTCGAGCATTGGAAGACCAGTAAGCCGTCGAGTATCAGGTCCTGTGATTTGCCTGTGTCATTCGAGATTGATCGAAAGACCGCCGAAAGCCTGCAGCATTCGACACATACCTTGGTGTTATTTCCGAGCAAAGCCCTGAGTTTCACACCGCGCAAACATCGCAACTCGCTCGACTCGACAACAACCAATCCGACAATACTCGACCTGGAAGCAAAGTTCTTTGTCATCACTGAAGATCTCGCTTTTTGTCAGTTTCCAAGATAAGTCATCAGCAGCCTGCATTCTTCGTCTGCAAAACCGAAAAAGTTCACCACATCCACTTCCTCGGTCGACGACATGTCTTCGCCACCTTATGACTGGCAAGGCTCTTCTAGCCTACCCCCAAACCCCTATGGACCCCCCGAAGATGTTGTGTCTCAGATGTGGCAACAACACGCAGACAATGTGCGTGCGAACTTGGCCCTTCCTGATCGTGCCGGTGCGCTGCTGTCATCCATTCAAGGCCAGGCACCCCAGCCACAGAGCTCACCGCAATTCGAACATGCGCATAGGCTAGAGCTTCATGGTAGTCAGACACAGACTCCTCGCGCACAAGCTACTCAGATGGGAACGCAGACTCCTCAGATGTCAGCACCTCCAAGACATTTCCACAGCATTCAGGCGACTCGCGACCAGGCTACCCCGATGCATACTCCTCAGATGTACAGTCCTCAGACGCAGACGCCCCAGATGTACACTCCCCAGATGCAGACGTCCCAGATGTACACCTCCCAGATGCAGACTCCCCAGATGCAGACTCCTCAAGGATATAATTCCCAGATCCAGGATCCCCATGCCCAGATTGCTCCGGTCTGGGCTGCTCACACACAGCCTCCTCAAATGCAGCCCCCCGGAATGCAGACTCCACAAATGCATGGCCCCCGAAGACAGCCTCCTTCAACGCAGGCTCTGTCTATCCAGGCTGCGCAAATTCAAGCTGTTCAACTCCAAACTCCTCAGGCCGCGATTGCTCAGATGCAGGCTGATCGCGGTCAGGCTCCTCAGATGCAGACTTTCCGAATACAGACAGCTCGGATGCAGGCGCCTCAAGGACAAGCTCCACAGATTCAGGCTGCTCTCGCACAGGCTCCTCAGCTTCAGCATCCTCAGCTCCTGGCTACGCCCCAGGACGTTACTCAGGCCGCATTGACTCACATCATGGCGTCTCAAGCTCGACAGGCCCAACTTGCTCAGGCCCAGGCTGCTCGCAGTCAGGCTCATCCGGTTCCTGCTGCTGAGCATCAGACCATACAAGCCCAACCATCAAATGGAGAAAGCGTTCGCGTTTGGATGAGAAAATGGAACAGGCGACCCCAGGCGGTCGTATCCACCCCAACACAGCTCGTTTCTGGAGGTAACTGTCAGCAAAACGTTGGAGGATCAGTCGTGCATGCCAGTCCTCAGCACGTCCAGACTCCTGTCATGGCCGCCCAGCATGCGCAGATCCCCAGAGGAAACGGTGCTCATGCTAGTGGCCAACGAACTCAGATTTCCAGATATGGTATTCCTGTCGAGCAGAGCTTCGGAAGCGCCGGTGCTCGTGTCCTTGCTCAAGACGTCCATCCAGCCAACAGAAGCGGCCCACAGACACAGATCATGAGAAGAGCTGATAGCCAAGCTGGTTGGCAACGCGATCAACCTTCTAGTCGGGGCATTCAACTCGCGCGGACCGAAGAATTCGGTGTCCATGCCAATGTCCAACAAGTTCAACCATCCAGACACGGACTTCTCCTTCAGCAGCCCATTTGGGGAGGAGCTGGCGTCCACGCAAATGCCCAAAGCATGCAGCTACCAAGAAATGGAGCTGCACCTGCGCAGCATGTCGGAGCAGCTGGCGTTGTTGCCAATGATCATCAACAACTCCTCGCTTCCCGCAAGAGCGCTCCACGCGTACATGCCATGGGAGGCACAGGTGTTCATGCCAGCATGCATCAGATTCAACCACCCAGAAGTGGCGATTTGGTTGACCGGGCTGCCAGAGCTCAGCAAGCACAATTTGTCCAGCGAGTCCACCCAGCCCAGCAAGCACAATCAGTGCAGCAGGTCCAGCAAGTCCAGGAAGCTCGACAAGCCCACCAAGCTCGACAGGCCCAGCAAATCTTACAGACTCACCAAGCTGAACAGGTTCTGCAAGCTCGACAAGTTCAGGAAGTCGCCCAGCGTTCCAGAAATCAGAGTCTGATTGAAGATGTCATCATGCAATTCGCTGTCCCCTCAGTACCCGAGTCGAAGGCGGTTGATAGAGCAGCATCCGACGACGCTCATATCCAAGGCAGCAAGGAGACTTTACCCGAAGTCGCAGCACTACTCACGTCTTCTCGATCAGTCAGCCCTGAATCGAATTCCACAAAGTCGAGCACAAGTCGGATCTCTCAAATAATTGCCAGTGGCCGCGTCGAGTCGTCAGGACGTGGAAAGCCCTTCATCGACCTGAATAGATCGGCAGGAAACCCGCAGATCGAGCTGTTGCAGTCGTCCAACAGTACTGATCCTCCTCTAGACGATGGGGAATGGGAGGCCGAAACCGACCTACAGTCGACCTACCAACTCGACACTTCCGAGGAGATGATGTCTTCCCCCCTCAAAGCCTCCCAGGAGACAGATACTCCCGATTTCGACGCTACGCCTCGAGCTATGCGTGAGCTTCTCGCGAATGAGCCTAGCGCTGGGTCCAGGTCCACAATCCCGGAACCCTTCAACTCTCGGAAGCGACAGTCACCCCACGAAGAAGGTCCCAGAAGGCGTGAAAAAGCCTTTGGAGATCGTATCGATGATATCGTGATGGACGTTGCACACAAGCCGAGGGCGCAGATTGAACTTGAGTTTGTCAAAATTGTTGAAGATCTCGGCATGATTGAGCCTGAGAGTTCCCAGGCGCTAGCTGCGCTACGCTGGATGCTCAATTCGAAAGAGAATACAAAAGAGAACAGAAAGTGGCCTGTAGTGTTCAAGAAGTGGCTCTTGGCCATGATGCGTCACAGTCTGAACGCGAGAATGGAGACTGGAGACATGACTGAAGATGTGGCTGGAGATACTGAACCAGCCAAGCAGGTGGCTCCGTTCTGCAGCAAGGAACTTCATACCCTGAAGTGTGGCCACCAAAGTCCTTCCAGCGAAGAATGTGGCATGAACTGCTATTCAACCAAGCAACTCGGCAATAATGTCCGCTTGACAGAGATCAAGTGCGTCGTTTGCAGCAGATGGATCTTGGGGGACGCACAGTAGGTACAGTACTGGGCTTTGACCAGGATCTTTAGATCATTGGCGATACGGTCGGTGAGAACGGCCTGAGCTGATGGAATTCATGACGACTAGCGGAGCGACTCTCGGGTGCTTGGGTCTGGAGAAGGATACGCGTGGTCAATTCTGGCTCTGTGGGTAAGATGGGTGTGAGGAGAATCAGCAAGCTATTGATATTGCTGGAGGTCTTCAGCCAGAGGGACCCGTTCGAAGCATGATCAACATGCAGCCGAAGCGGGAGAAGAGCCAGGGTCTGCTGTTATGTAGATAGACGAAATCCGAATCAACAACCATTCAGGTTGTCGCTTATACCATCAAACCTACTATGTCGCGACGTTTCGAGTTAGACGCGTCGACAGGTGCTGGACGAATTGTTAGACAGCTACTGTGCCCAGTTGCTTGATTTTCGCATATGATCAATTCATGTTTCGTGGGACAGAAGACATATTGTAGGAATGATTGATGAAATAATGGTATGAATGTGAGCTTGCGCTCGCTTATTATTTCCGCGCACTGACAAAATGTCCGCTATAACTTCGGCAAAGCTCGGACCTTCGTGAGGGCCTTCCCATCCACGTACGGATGGAAGCAGTTCATCATTGTCCGCATCGCTGCAGCTGTGTCCACACTTCGACTGCTACAGCCAACGCTGGGCACCGCTAAGCTCTGCTTTCTGTCCTGCAGATTGTTCTCGTGTGTTCTTAGTATTTGGTTGTCCTTAGCCTATGACGTGGGTCGCATTGGTCAAGGGAAAACACGGTAGGTCAGACTTGTGAAGTGATTGATACCGGTCGCTATATCGTCGGATATGTTATCCAGAAGGAGAGCCAAGTGCTCTGTCAAGAGCTGAATCCTCAACTGGGAAGTTTCTCCTGTGCCAACGGCTTTGCAGTCTCGAAGAAGAAAGCGACCCCTCTTTTTAGGGAAAGTTTGTCCGACCCGATATGGCTTTCGGCATGAAATGCGGGATCTGGCGCGGTCACAAATGATCACAGAATGGTCCAGCTCTCCCTCGTGTTCTGCTCACCTGCTATATCGCTCTTGCTCCGATAACATCACCGCCACAACCGCAACCGTGTCTTCCCCGCCTGGGGTAATGAAATCTGGGGAATTTTCTCCTCTCCAACAACCCGGCATCCGGACCAGGGCTAGCGACTCGTCGGCCGCTGAGATCAGCATATAAAGAACCAAACGTCCTCTCTGGTTCAACGGACACACCAACCATAAAGGACACCAACACTTTACTCTACTTCAATCTGATTAGAATATAGACTCTCTACAGACGCCATGTCTACCATCAATAACAAAGAATTCAAAGACGTCAAGGACGACGTCTTCATCGACAAGCTGGAGAAAGTGGACACCTTCTCGGATGAACAAGCCGAATTGGACAACATCGAAACTACTGCAGCATCCAAGGCAGCATGGCTGATTGCTATGACCGTGTCTATCGGAGGTTTCCTCTTTGGTCAGCATTTGTACCAGACAGGATGACTCGACTACGACTGACAATTGTAGGGTACGATACCGGCTACATATCCTCTGTTCTTGTCACTATCGGCACGTCTCTGGGTCATGAACTCAGCACCAGTGAGCAGGAGCTGGTGACATCCCTCACCTCTGGAGGAGCGCTTGTCGGTGCTGTATTTGCTGGACTGGTCGCCGACAAGTACGGAAGAAAGATGCCTAGTATGTATTCTGCCTGAACTCGAATCTGCAGCAGGGATCTGACGAATGTCTAGTCTATGCCGCGTGTGTCGTCTTTGTCATTGGAACATTATTGCAAGCTGCCGCATTCCACCTCCCACAATTCGCCATCGGTCGTTTCGTTGTTGGACTGGGGGTCGGCTCGGCGGCGTGTATCTGCCCATTGTTCATTGCCGAGATCTCTCCAATGCGCTACAGAGGCAGAATGGTGGCCTTCAACAACATGAGCGTCACCCTTGGACAACTCATCGCGTCAGGTATCGGCGCCGGCTTTGCCCACGTGAAAGGAGATGGCTGGCGTGCGACAGTCGCCATTGGAGGAGCACCACCAATCATCCTCGCTGTTCTCTTGTACTTCTGCCCAGAATCGCCTAGACAATTGGTTGCTCACGGCAGAATGGAGCTCGCCGAAGCCTGTCTTCTCAAGATCTACCCCACTTCTACCACACAGATGCGCCAGGCAAAG
This sequence comes from Aureobasidium lini, assembly GCA_022813425.1. Classification (NCBI taxonomy): domain Eukaryota; kingdom Fungi; phylum Ascomycota; class Dothideomycetes; order Dothideales; family Saccotheciaceae; genus Aureobasidium; species Aureobasidium lini. The sequence goes on along the minus strand of JAKLML010000087.1, from coordinate 9,561 downwards.
ATCAGATCCATCGAGGCGTCAATCCACGAACAGACGGGCTCAATGGCTGACGAGTCTCTCTGGAAGACCACAAAGCGCATCTTCACCACCCCTGCCACTGCTCGAGCTGTCTTTACCGCATGCGCTATTATGGCTAGTAAGTATACACGATCCAATAACCCTATGACCGAAACGTTGAACTAACCCACCCACAGTCTCTCAACTCGGTGGCTTCAACACACTCATGTACTACAGCGCCACCCTCTTCGGTCTCGTCGGTTTCTCCAACGCTACCGCTGTCGCCATCGTCGTTTCGGGTACCAACTTCCTCTTCTCAATTGTCAACCTTGTCCTCGTCGATCGCTTTGGCCGTCGGGCTATCCTCAAAGTCACCGTCTTGGGCATGGCCATCTGCATGCTCATTGCCGCTGTCAGCTTCCACTACATCCCCATCAACGCAAAGACACTTGAGCTCACCAGAGATGTCACTGGCTGGCCTTCCATCATGGTTCTGATCTGCATCATCTGCTACGTCGCTTTCTTCTCCTCTGGTGTCGCCACGATAGCTTGGATTGGCACTGAATTGATCCCTACCGAGGTCCGTGCTGTAGGAACCATGCTGAACACCGTTACCTGCTGGAGTACCAACATCATCATCTCTTCTACCTTCCTCTCCATGATGAAGGGCCTGACTCCTGTTGGGGCCTTCTCGTTCTACTCGGGAATTTGTGCTGTTGGCTGGGTCTTTGTCATGTTGTGCTACCCTGAGTGTAAAGGTATGCCTCTTGAAGCTATCAGAGAGGTGTTCCAGCGCGGCTTCGGAGTCAGCTACTCGAAGCAGTGGCAAAAAGAGAATGCAGCCTTCGCAAAGGCCAACGCCAAGGGCAATGTCAACTTCGGGCATTAAGACGAGAGTGTTGTACGGAGAAGGTGAGACTGTATTTGAGATACAAAGTTGATGTCTGGGATATGTATGTAGATGAGTTTATGAGTTATGGTACGTACATTCGAATGGGTTGTTTGTATTTAGGGCGGCGAGGCTAGAGTCTCTGTCAGGTATAGAAGATTCTCTTAACAATGCTTTGAGGTGCTCCGATAAGACGGTTTGGTTTACAGTGTGAGATGGTCGGTTGAGTCTGACGGAGAATTGTTTGCTACCTGGTCAGCTGTCTTGCCCCCCTCGTTTGTCTCAAGCAAACGCCGCGCCTCCCATCACTTTCTTATGGCTACATACATCAACCAATCCAGCAATTCTCCAACACTGTCCCTTTAGCCGAACGGTGACTCGCTACCAGAAATCTCACGTTCGAACCATCCCCTCATCAGCTCCGCTAACATTCCACCCCAGTTTCCTCACCAGTTCGATTTTCACCTTGCAGGGTCAAACCTCAAGGCCCAATCGCGGTGGCCTCAAAAACCCCGCGCCTCACGTTCTCGAATGAGGACCCAGGTAATTAGGTGTCCTTGCCAACACAAGTTTCTACTTACTCTGGAGCATGCTGAAGGATCTGGCGAGAGTTGGCAGAATGTGATCTCGCAAACACGAGCATGTTTCTCCTTCTTGAGCTGGGTTAACCCGCCTGGAGTTTTCAGGTCGTCTGAGCGTCAATGGTTAGTCAGACGTATCATCGTAAGTCGATATATTCCTTCACAGCTTGAGATTTCTGGTAGTGTTTCTTTTTGGCAGCTGAGAATGCTGTTCTCCTTTTTTCCCACTCTCGAAAATGCTTCTGCTTGAACAGAAGCTGTTGGAGTCACAGTGTGTCGTAATCTCCAGGCTTCCGGGAGGTGCTCACTGCCATTGTTTGAGAATATCGTAAATGAAGACAGTATCGGTGGCTTGGATCTAAAGGAAGCAGAAATGATTCGTGAAGAGTTGCTCTCCTATCGTAGTCTGAAATAACAAAAGATACGCTATGGTGATTGAATCCATGAACTGTCAATGTTATTGATTTGACCGGTGACTTCCAGTGTTACGCCAATTCAAGCAGGACGGTAGCTCTTTCCCGCAAGATGATTGTTGATCATGACTTCAACTTACCGCTTGTAGGATCTTTCTTGGTCCATGGATCATTTCTTGTCTGTCTGGGGTCCTATACTCTGAACAATCACCTTACGCAGGCGCAGACTTGATGTCAAGTGGAGGGTGTAAGAAAATGGCTATCGTAGTGAGATAGGTAGAGAAACGGATGTCAGTAAACAGGCACAGTTGAGAACTGATCGGTAGCACCTGCCTGAACCATCATATACCCACCAATCCTGCTCCTCCTCCAACGATTCACTTTGGCCCACACGGCCGACCGCTACCAGAGATCTCGTGTTCGATTCACTGCAAGATCAATTCACTAATTACGCACCAGACGACAACGGCGGGACCGAAAGGTCCGAGTATCTGTAGGGCCGAACAAGCCCTGGATCAAGAACTAACTTGCATCGAGCAGTCTTGCTAACACGAGCTTCTCTTTCCTTGCCAAGTTCTAACAACCGTAGAAGCGAAGATATGATCTTGCAAACACAAGGATTGTCTGCGCTGAAGCGGGTAACTGTCGGGGGCACCCCCGGGAACTTCGGTTCAAATCAAAAACTTGTAAGTAACATTCCTACATCCTGAGATCTCAGGTAGCATTCTTTTTTTGCACTTCGTTTCTTTGATACTCCCCATAAGCAGCCTTACGTGAGGAACCTAATTACTAAGACTCCTTTGACTTGCCCAACGCTCCATTTGCCATCTTTGCCGCTATCAGATGGAGTGTCCTGCTGACCTGATTTCTTCTTGGGCGTTCTCTTCTTCTTCTTCTTTTTGGACTTCTCCTTTCCTTGCCCATCAGACTCATCAGACTCATCAGACTCATCAGACGGCTTCTTGTCGTTGTTCTTCTTTCCGGACTTCCTCGCAGCCTTCTTTTTTCTTACTAGATTCGTCCGGATCTCCAAGATCCTTAGCTGTACTCTCGGCGGCTTTGCTGGGAGGCTCTGCGGAGGCCTTTGTGGCAGATTTGGTAGGTGGTTTCTTGGGAGGCGATTCGAGATCGTCGCCTCGAGGGCTCTGGCTCTTCTTGACCTTTTGCTTGCTCACGGAGCTTTGCGTAGGCTGGTCGTAGCCTGTAGGGTAGCCAAGGGCTCAGATAGCCATCGTGAAGGGTATTTAATCTGGTGAAGTCAGAAGAACACTAATTATTGCGTGCGAATTAGGAAGGGAGGAAAAAATGACGACAAAGAGTGAGCAGGCGCTTTGATTTGAGAGGACAAGTAGCAAGGGATGAGACTCGTATTAAAAGACGATGATGGTGTTGGCAGAGCGACCTCAAGAAAAACGAACGCGACACTGAAATTGTTGTTCCCGAGTTGGAGGACCTTTCCAGAGAGGAGACAGACTACAGTAGTGCTGGATACCCCTTGTGACAGAGGGCCGTATGAGATGGATGTGAAGTATGAGTAGTCGGCGAGGTTGGCTAGAACCACTGTGCGAGCCCTGACAACTATGGCAATCGTCAACTTGTTGCTGGCAAGGTCGGGAGCAAAGAGACCTATAGATGACGGTGGAAGTTGTTGGATTGTGGTAGACGACTTTCTGCTTGAATAAGCTCTGTATCGAACAGCTGCCGTCGAAAGTGTAGGTACCTCTTCGGTAATCCACGGGAAAGTTCTACTTCGTCTGTTAGGATCGTCAAAATGCGGATGCCAACTTGAAGGTGAGACACGGCTGGCAAGTGAACCACCCTGGAAAGGCGCGGTAGTTGTGTTGTGGCGATATCAAGAAACCTTGTGCCGGGACTGTGACATCGTAAGTGCATGCCGTTTGTTTGGTCACTTGCAACCCTGGACTTTGATCATTTTTCATGCCAACTTCACCTTCTCCTCCTCTTGCTGTTGTATCACAGCGTGATTGCACAGGAAACAAGAATCAACTTCACTTACCCGACAATGAAGATGAGTGACCACATCACATCCCCATCGTGCCTAGTGGGAAGACCAACTACCTTCATCATGCCCAAGAAGCTGTTCGCATCGCTCATAAGGGCCGTGACATTTTTGGTCCTGGAAGCACTCCCGAAGCTAAGGCAGCCGTCGACGGCTTACTGTGGGAGGCAGAAAGAATGCTCCGCCGTGCTGAGCGCGACATGGAGGAGCTTGAAGACCTTAGGGCAAGGAGAAAGGCTGGCACGCTCAAGCCGAAGAAGGGCGAGAAGCTCCTTTACGGCAATATCAACGGTGAGTCGAACCCACCTCCCCGTGTGCTCAAGTTCGTCACTGTCACTGCTGTGGAAATGTACGATGTTTTGTATGAGTGGACCTATGTCCAAAAAGAAGACCTCCAAGTATCGCTCCCTGTGACCGACGTGCTATTGCTCAATACCAGCGTGCATTTTGATGCGCTGGTTAATGCGCGTTGCTGCGGCTTGAGAGTCGATGTGACAGATTTTAGCACACCGGGAGGCAATAAAAGAAGTACAAAGCTCGACTGACACAAGCGGAACGATAGATAACGAAACCGACAGAATTGCCGACATGCCCACTGTCGCCACCAGTGGAACGCAGGACCACGTATCCCCTGATGGAGAGACTGGCGAAGAGGAGATCAGCACTGACAAGGACAAGGAGATCGATGAGAAGGAGGACACCGCCAACAAGGCCAAGAAAGTCGACAAGTAGAAGGTTACTCCCGAAGAAGAGGACGATGCCACCATCGAGGCCAAGAAGATTACCAAGAAGGAAGCCACCCCCGAAGAAGAGGTCAATGAAGATGAGGTCTTCACCGAAGAGGAGCCTGATATTGACCGCAAGGACTTCAAGGGAATCTCCAATCTCACCTCGCCTATTGTCACCCCTCGTCCGTAGCGCACTGTCAGATACAACAAGGACTACAGGACCGGTCAGCCAAAAAAGAAAAAAGAAAAAGGTCAAACATGTGCCATAGATGCTTGCCTTATGGACTGTGATGGCCACGGCCTAATCGAGTCACTCAATTGCTCGAGTTGTTGGGTGACCGTGGACCTCACTCGGTAGATCGGTAGAACTCGAGTTTACTCGGGTTTACTCGTTCGTCGTTAGCACTCTGTCAATACGAAATGCATATCTCAGGAAGTTGCGTACAATGCCGGCCTTGTGCTAGCTAGGCATTGAGAGATTAAGAGTCAGCTAAATTATTCAATTTCCGTCATTCCCATTTGGGAATTGATCAAGTGGTACGACATAGGTGTTGCAGAAGTAAGTTGGCTTTCCATGGAGCTTCATTAGCGCTAATAATAAGAGGCATCTTCTCTCCGGATTTGTCAAATGCTCCGTATACTATAATATCGTCCTATCGTGGCATCCCAGGAGCAAGGCAGTCCTTACATGGTTTGCTCAACCACTAAAACTCCATTGACTTATCCAACACTCCATGAGCTCGATACTGATGGCCTGTGTACCTTTCAGAGTAGGACTCCGAGTCATACTCTTCGAGCAATCAATCAAAGGCTTCTGAGTTTCGGACTCGCAAGCACCCTCGAAGAACTCGACCAAGCTTGCAGCTGGAATATCGACTTGTCCACCATCGATGGTCTTCTTCAGCAGCGTGACCCAATCGGCCAGAGTGACAGGCTCCAGATCTTTGTAGGCTTTCGACTCTGACAACAGATGATCCCAAGTTGTCAGCTGTGGATTGACAATGTTGTACACATTGCATGTATCAGCTGTAGCAGGAGTAGCCAACATCAATTCGCAGACAGTAGCCGCTGCAACATCAACAGGCAGCCAATCGACTCTGTTGAGAGAGGCCAGCGACGACGGAATAGCGCCGAGTCGAATGGAGGAAGCCAGCATGGCAGGCAGCCACTGTTTCTCCGGCCAATGCGGTACCTCATCACTCCACTCCTCATGGTTCAAGACGCCGCCGAGCTGACCAACGCGACAGATTGCACTCTTCACGCCCGTCTTTGTAACAGCAGTAGCAATGAGACGCTCCGCCACAAGTTTCGACTGCGTGTAGCCCATATTTTCCGCCGCCAGCCAGTCATGAACAACCTCCTCAGTGACAAGAGGCGTGTCATTTCCAATGACAGAGCCGATGCTCGAGATGAACACAAAAGTTGGCGCACAGTCTGCAGACTTGCATAGCTCCATCAGCTCTGCAGTCATGCGAATGCTAGGCTCGAAGTGAGACAGTGGCATGCAAAAGTCAACGGGCCATGCATTGTGAATGACATGCGTGACATTCTTCAGCAAACGAGACCAGTGTCTCTCTGGCAATCCAAAGCGTGGCTGCGAGCGATCTGCATAGAAATACTTGACGTTTTTCGGATAGATGACGTCCTCGTGCAGCGTGAGACCAGGCTGCTTCGATCTGGCATCCGGATCGCGGTTCAAGCAGTAGATGGTTCCGACTTCTTTGCTACGTAAGAGCTGAGCCATGAGTTGAGTGCCGAAATGGCCGGTTGAGCCAACGAGGAGGACAGTGGCTAGTTTAGGTATGTCGAAAGGCGTAGTCTCTTCGGGTGCTGGAAGGTAACGTTCGTACAATCTCTGCATGGTCTTTATAGATTCTTCTTGTCCATTGACTGTCCCGCAAACAAAAGACGCAAGGAGGTCGATACTTGGATGATCGTAGACAACTTTGGTTGTGACTGGCGGTGATGAGTTGAGGAAAGCAGTCTTGATGTGTCGAGCTATCGTTATGGCATGTAGCGAGTCCAGTCCAATCTCGAAGAAATCTGTGTTGGTTTGAATTGTCTCGTACCTGTGAATGCCTCGAACAATTCGTGCGATAGACTCCTTGACACTGTTGAGATCCATCGGACGGTAGACATTGGCGTAAGCAGCATCAGGGCCATCACGTAGGTGATAAAGCTGATCAAGCTCGGCAGCAAAGCGTTCAAGTGTCCTCTTCCGCTGGACAGTGCCCTTGTCGGCTCGAACCATTCTTTTGCCCTGCTTGGCAACAATCACCATGTCCTTCATCAAGCGCCCATACTCGGGACAACTCTCGTTCGCTTTCTGAACGACGGGCCATAGCTCTTCAACAACTTCTTTGTCGGATCTATCCTCTTCACTCGAATCGGTGGACGACAGCTCAACGAGTAGAGCACATTGCATGCGACCTTGGCCAGCGACAATCGCTGACTCGACTGCTGGATGACTGTTGATGATCATGTCCTCCATCGAGATTGGATTGAACTTCTCGCCGTTGCTAAGAACAATGATGTCGTCTATGCGACCTTGCCATAACCATAGACCTGGCTTAGTCGGGTGTTTTGAGAAGAGGTCCTTGGTGTGATATTCCTGCAAGTCCGGATACATCCAGAAGACAGGTTGATACTCTTCCAGTTCAGAGTTTCGTTCAACGACCAACTCGTACAAACCATCCGCATAGAGACGATGGACGCCGCCAGAACAAGGACTAAGCTTGACATATGGCCAATCTATACCTTCCATGACTTCAACGGGGAAGAAGCCGGTCTCAGAAGCCCCGAAGACAGTGATGAGAGACGTCCTTGAAGCGATGCGATTACCAGCCTCGGTGGGCAGTGGTCCTCCTCCGTACATAACGCTGCTGCATTTGCACAGGTTTTCGAGGTACTCCTGGTTGGCTGCCATGTCTGCCAGAATCGACGGTGGCATGATGCTGACTTCAGCACTACAGTTGACGAGCATGTCGTTTGCAAGGTCCGCAGTGAGAGGCACTGGAGGTGGTAAGATTGTTGGAATGGTGTTCCAGATGGACAAGAACAGAGTGCTGAGAGCCGAAGCGTGGAACATGGGGAACAAGAGAAGCGTCCTTTTACCGAGATAAGAGTTGGTCTGGATTTGTTCACCAGTCCGAGTCTCAATGTTCCTAAAGGCATCCAGAGCAGCTACTGCGCCGTGATTCATGGTTACCAGCTTGGGGACTCCGGTGCTTCCGGATGTGTGGAAGACGGCTAACGGATCGTGTTTGACTTCCTCAAAGGTTCTGTTCCAAAGATACGGCTTCAAACTGTCACCAACGTCCAAGAAGTGCTCAAGATCCGGAAAGCTGAGAGTCTTCATTGGTCTTTCCGCAAGCACACTTATCAGCAGGTTTGAATACACAGGTGCGTCAACAGGCGTTAGGAATATCTCGCATCCAACTTGAGCAAGTAAGTCGAGCAATGCAGCCGTGCTGTTTCGCGGAGAAGCAAAAAACATCTGCGGTTTCAGGTTCAGATTGATCAAGCAGAACTGCTCAGAATTCTTACCTTGTACCCAGCTTTACAAGCTCCGAAGACTAGAAAGAGATACCTGAGGTCATGAGGACCGACATAAGCCAATGCCGGAAATCCATGGCCTTGTCCTAGCTCCTGGTGTATCCACCAAGCGCATTTGTCGACAGCCCTCGCAAGAACATCATATGTGATTTTGCGGCTTCCTTCGCTGATGTTGGCAGACTTGGGCACTTCGACAAAATTCAATTTTGGGGTTTCCAACGCAATTTGGTCGACGAAATTTGGAAGTAGTCGATGTCCGTGATAAGCCATGATGATAGCTATCCGTATTGCTTGACTTGGTAGACATGACTGGGCCACAGGCATCTCTTTATGTATTGACAGTGATCTTCGGAGCGGAGGACTCGAGTGACCAGCGCGGACATGATGGATATGCTTGTAACCGTGGGCTTTTGTGTGCGTTACCTAGAAGCGAATGGCTTGCATGCTTCCACGACGCAGCGAGACACTCGGACAAGGAGTTGTAAGCCATGCATAGCTGGTCTGATTTGTTACAGACACTGCAGAGACCCCGAGTCAGGATTTTGACGGGCATATACATGCCACTCAAGCTGACGACGGGACAGCACATGGCGAGTGGCGGTCGTACGGAGTACCAGAATTGGTTTGCTACATTGTGCAACCAAGAGCTTCATGGTGGAAGCAGGACCAAGCGCAACAACAATGTCGCTAGATGAGGAGGGCTAGAGACGTCCATACCGTTTTCACGGATAAAGTTGACCAAGGTATTCAGCTCCTGGCTCATTCGTCTATAGTGTTGTGCCAAGTGATAAATTGGTGCTAAACAAGCTCCAACGAGAGTGCTGAAGGATTCGAAGTCGTCTGCTTGGAAGGATTCATGCTGTGTTACATAGCTTGATTAAGTTCACCAGCGTCGCACCGCATCCGTCCTCTCGAGTCTGTCAGCGGAAGCTTCAGGACCGAATGTGTCAGAAAGCTTCTCGTGTCCTGGAGAGAACCACATCAGAAAGAACGTGTGACCAAGTCCTAGTCAAAGTCCGACATATTTCGAAGTAAGACGTGCGCTCACGGATAGACCGGAATGACGACCTCGCTCGAACGGCTCCCCAGATTCAGTGTCTCGTTATCAGGGAGCGACAGTCACCGAAAGATGAACCGTCCGTTATCTCAGCCATGCCGTCGGTGTGATGGGTGTGTTATCGAAAACAGGAAAAGAACGATGGATTTCTATGAGCGCCGAAAACGTGCTTGCGCGCTCGCGCACCGATGCGAGGCCCACTCGCGGAAGACGGTCGACTAAAGTTACATGTCTGCAACATCGGTTAAATCCAGAGTTCTAAATCCTACGGTCAAAATCCTACGGCCAAAATCCTTGGCAAATCCGTCCTTCTCCCCCTTA
>JAKLML010000086.1:0-89288 GCA_022813425.1 Aureobasidium lini | reverse complement strand
TCTACGACTTACACTTAAATTTCGAATGGTGCAATCATCTTTTACAATTAATCTATCTATTCTAGCATAGTATAACGAATATTAGATTGTATTAGCGTAACTTACAGAATCGGGGTTCTACTACGGGTTCTACTTTACTTTTGCCCTACCAAGCGCCGAAAACATAGCCCTACGAAACCCTTTTCGGACGGGTTATAGTGCAACCCTCGTATCCTATTAGCTAGGTTTCCTAATCGAGTGTTAGTAGACTAGCGACATATTTCTTAACTAGTAACTTAATAAGTCTTAAGATATGCTATAGTTCTTATTTATCTCTATTAGTAAGCTATCCTACGTATAAGAGATGTTTAAAGTTGCTTCCTATAAGATACTATAGATATCTAGTATACTTAGACTATAGTAAGTAATCTATCTTTATAATATTTCTATTAACGACCTTAAGCTCTTTATTATACTATGTTCTTACTACGTTCCATTCCTCTAGTACTTAAGAAATGTTAAAATTATGCTATTATCCTATACTAATAGTATCTTCTTAAGTATTATGTAAGATAGCTATACCTTCTATAGCGTCAAGGTTATTATAGTCGATAGTAAAGTATCGTTACTAGCTACTATTTAAAAAGAATATTTATATATAGATATAATACTAATACTCCTAATCTTCTTTTATTAACTACTACTTATATATTTAATTATAGTGCTTTTAGATCTTGTCTTAACTAATCGTAATAAATCTATACTCTTCTTTATTATAGATGTATGCGTCTCGTAGCTTACTAAGCGACTTAATCGGCTCCTTAAGTAGTAGTAGTAATTATACTTCTAATAGCTAAAGAGTATATAGACTAGCGAACTTTTTAATGATAGTAGATTTTTCTTTTATGCTTTCACTATAATGTATATAAAGATGATTACTAAGATTTTATAGAGTATACTAATAATACTTATAGATAAGTAGCTTATACTTCTCTTTATACTATAACTAGTTATTAACATTCTTAACTATAATCTTTACTTTACTTACTACCTTTAACGTAGACTATAATTAAGAGTTTTAATTAGAGCTAGATATCGTTTACACGCTATTATACGTGCTCTAGTAGGAGATTATAGCTATATGTCGCTTCGCTAAGTAGCCTACTTTATACCCTAAACCCTAGACCCTAATAAGTGTAATGTATAAATAGTCGAAGATAATTGTTATACTTAAGTATAATTATTACATAGAGAGTTTTATATATATAAGAAGTTAAGAGCAAAGATATAATACGTTATTCTTATAATTTTAAGCGACATAGGGCTAGTTACTAGGGCTAGTTAACAAATTACTTAACTTAGTAAGCTAAGACCCTACGCTAAATAAATCTAACCTAGGGTTAAGTGCCCCCTTCGCCTTATATTAGCTAGGCTTAAAAGACTAACCTTAAAAAGAGATAGGTTAACCTTTTAGAGGCTTAAAAGTATAAGGAGAGCCTAGAAGAGGAACTAGAAGTCTAAAAGGAAGCGAAAAGGATAGCTAAAGAGAAGCTTATCCTATTAGAATTTACCTTAAGTAGGACTACTTAGGAGCTAACTAAGGCTAAGTAACAACTTAATAGGTTAGAAGAAGAGGTTACTAAGCTAAAGGATAAGAAGGCTATAGTAGAGAAGGAGAAGGCTAAGTTAGATAAGGCTATTAGTGTTCTATAAGCTAAAAAGGACTAGCTAATAAAGGATAAGGAAGAGATGCAATAGAAATGGGAGTAAGAGCTTTAGAACAAGCTTAAAGAGGTACAAAAGGAGTTAGAAGACTACATGGACGAGGTAGATGCGCTTAGAGTGAAGTTAGAGAATTCGATAAACGAGTGGTCTAGGACACTAATGGAGGTCCTCGCAGCAGGCTTCACCGGCAATGATATCGCACCACATCTCATCCAGCCGATGCTTGCTCCCGAACTCTCGAACATGACTGATCTCGACGCAGAGGAGTCGTCTAAGTACTTGTTCGCCGAACAATACATCTATCCGAACGCTGCTCCAGAACCCACTCCTGAGGACGTCACCACGGTTGATCTCATACGCTGGAGCAAGAATCTCGCTGTCCCACCTGGACTAACGAGCAACGACCTGGATCAGATTGTCTGGCTGGAGACACATCTCCTGGAAAGCATCCGCAAGCGCCAGAGGCAGGGTTCACCAGTCCTTCTCGCTTTTCAAATCCTCCTGAACAAGATTAACTCGAATGATTGGCTTGCACGTTGCATCAGTTGTGTGCGATTGGCAGTCCTGGGAGGCCAGTACGTGATGAAAGATGTAGAAGCCTGTGACAGACTTGTCGGCGATCTTCGTAGCGACTACCCCCAGCTTGATGTCGACCCTTTGGCACAAGCTTGCATTGCCAAACTCGCACTGACGACCATCAACAAGACGAGCCACATGTGTCAGGCACTTGCTGAAGCGTATGATCAAGGCGGCTTCACCAAGAATACTCTCATCCCAAGCATTGTCACCTTGCTTCACGACGACGGCGTGGTACATGCAACCGTTGGAGGAATCGAGCTGGTGATGGTCAGATTCCAGCGAGTTGAGGTTGTCTTCTCCAGAACCCAAGGCCAGCATCAATGGCAGTGCTCACTTCAACCAATCACGATCACGATTGATGCGCTTGACAAGCTCCGCATGAAGTTGACATGGGGTCCAGATTCGGAGCACACTGTCACCTTCCGTTTCCCTGGCACTCCTCTTTACGAGTACATTTATCGACACTATGGTACCACAACCCTGGCTGCTATCAGGGTCGAGGCGAATAGGCAGTTGAAGATCAGGCTGGCTGCAGTCCTCAACGCAGCAAATAGTCTTCCCGATATGGATTGATTGTCGCCTGCACAGCTGAAAGGATGTCGGACTTAACGGGTAGTCCAGAGAGAGAGAGAGAGAGAGAGAGAGAGAGAGAGAGAGAGAGAGAGAGAGAGAGTAGTCGCTTTTAATGAATAATTTGCTGCTTTGAATACAACTGTGCATTTTGACAAGTATTTTATTGTGGAGAAGGTCTCGGGAAGAGCATCAAGTAGTCGCTTTCAATGGAGGTTTTGCTGTTTTTGAAATACGATTGTGCATTTTGACGTGTATTTTGCTGGGTGGCCGGTCTCTGGGAGAGCATGAATTCGTCGCTCTTAATGGACGATTTGCTGTTTTTGAATACGATTGTGCATTTTGGCAAGTAGTTTGTTGTGGAGAAGGTCTCGGGGAAGGCGTCAATTCGTCGCTCTCAGTGGACGATTTGCTGTTTTCGAACTCAATCGTGCATTTTGGCGGGAGGTCTTCAGGGTGGGGCGCGTTCCTGGGGATCAACGCAAACCGAGTGAAATTTATCGGAAATCGCTCTCACTGGCCATGGTGCTTGGAACGAAAAGCATTGTGCATTTTGACGTGTAATTCGACACGCAGACGTGTTCATGAGATGAAGAAGATGTCGAGGTAGCAGAGAAGTTGCGGAGTGTGGGCAGCGTCGAGACTCGAGAGCGGGGAAAAACATCCGGGGAAATTCCGGAAGGCTTTGTGCGGCGCTTCCACGAACGAATCGGCGGCGGCACGGTTTCGGAAGTCGCACAATTATGCATGCACGAATATTGGACATTGAACATTTGACATTACGTGTGATCTAGCATGACTAAAGATATCTTTTTATCCCTGCATCATGATATGAGCGATTCCAAACTTAAGAAAGAGGTCCTCCAAAGAACTCCAATTCCACTCGTCGAGTGTTGACGAAGGAAGTGTTTCCTCTGACATTGTTCGAGTTGGCCTCTCCAATCAAGGCCAACTCAGTGGTGAGCTCCTTCTTGATGATGTTCAACAACTTCGAAACACCCTCCTCACCATAGACATTGGCATACATTGGTGAACGACCAAGACCAACAGCACGAACTCCAAGAGCCAACAAAGTGATGATGTGGGATGCACGACGTACACCACCATCAGCATAAATCTCAATCTGGTCAAAGACTTCAGGATAGAGACGGCGAACATCAAGAAGCACCTCAACAGCAGTGGGTGCCATATCAACAACGCGACCTCCATGGTTTGAAATGTAGACGGCAGGGAATCCAAGATCAGCGCAAAGCTTGACATCATGAGCAGTCTTGACACCCTTGGGTACAATCGGGAGAGATGTCATGTTGCGCAACTGTTTCAGCGACTCGATTGTGAATGTCGCACTGTGACCAGCATCTCCACCTGCGGAGAAACGAAGGTAACGGTCTCTGATTCCATTGACTCCCTATTCGCTGTCAGATATATTCTTATCAAATCGTGATTAATCACCATACCGTGTTGTCAACAGTCAAAAAGATTGCCTTGAATCCTGCAGCTTCCATTCTCTCCAATTCATCCTGAAGCTTTGCCTTGTCTGACCAAACGTATTCCTGGTGGAACATGACCTGCCCATCGACAGCTGCTGCACCAATCTCTTCAATCGACTGAGATGACGAAATGGACGGGACGTAGAGAAGTCCTGCTTTACCAGCAGCTTTGGCAAGGTTCGTTTCGGCGCCATCACTTGCATATCCAGCCTTTGCTGCAGGAGCTATGAAGAATGGTGCATCGAATTTGTGTCCAAGAATGCTCGTCGTGGTGTCGATATTCGAGACGTCTGTAAGGCTGAAACCATTCAATCTGATCTTTGCCCAGTCTTGCATGTTGGCATTGTATGTGATTTCATCCAGAGCTGCTGTTCTGTAATACGCATAGTGTCTGTCAGACAGCGCATTCTTGGCGGCAATCTGAAAGTCGTTGGCATCGACAAGATCATCAATCGGAGGAGCGACTCCAGTCTGCCAGCTTGAAGTATCCAATCCAGTATCGGGAAGGCCTTCTGTATCAATTTGAACAGCGACAGTGGTGGACACTGCACAAAGCGCCAATGAGAGAATAGACGACCGCATCGTGGAATTTCCAGAAAAGTGATGTGTAAGGATATGAAACAAGACGAGAGTCAAGGATGATCGAGCTTGAGGATATTCGCAAGCTTCTTAAATGATCGAGCGACTCGAGTCGCGGTTGGATTTTTCCATATATAGACGGTCGGCGGCTGCGTCGCCCCGTTCGGATTTTGATTGATCAAGCATGCAGTTGATCTACTGCAAGGGGAATGGGTCGCATCTTGGTACAGCCACGTCTGCAATGCTTGAGCTTCCGCTTGGACTCGCGCATGCAGAACAGTTATGCTTCGATCTGAAAACCCTGCAGTCATACCCGGCGATGATATGTCGATGACCGTTTTCCCTCGTGGGGTTTCAACGTGTTGATGTGGGATGAGAAGGCGACGACGTAACAACTCTACCAAGCCCGTAGCCCTACTCGCGTGCAGAACAAGACCCACAGACCTACATTAGGCGGCGGTGCGGCGGCCAGTAGCGAAATGATGCAGAAGATCTACACGAGTACGATGCAGCCATTCTTGTTCTCGTCGCAAGCCAGTCTTGGCCAACGTGATGGGCACACAAAACATGCGATATCGATTCCAGGACTTATCGGATGTTTGCAGAAGTGTACTCTAGAAGAAGCACGGAGAACAAAATTAGTTGGGAAAAGGATGGAGAGCTAAATTAAGATCGACAGTTTCGTGTCGCTGCAAAGCTTATCTGCTCCGAACGGGCCGCGAGATACGCTGTTTCGGAACACACCGTCATCGGAACTGTTTCAGAAAGGATCTCTCTACCAGAGACATTTTCGTGTTGTTCTAAAGTCTTCCTTTTCGATGAAAACTTCTGCTCGCTCCTTGGGCCTTTTCTCCAGGGCACCATCGTTAGAATCATGGAAGCGCGGCATAGTTAGGTAAATCCTAACAGATTAGCAGTTTCAGGACACGAACCACCCCTTACACGGCTTTACGACGACTTATACTTGCAAAGGTATAGGAGAGGACCTTGTTAACGGCAGACAAGTGGATCTAACCATGCATAACAGTCTATAAGTCGCATAAGGAACTAACTATACAAATTCGTGAATTTCGTTAGCTAACCTTTACATTCCTAAGTACACTTATTAGTAGGCTAACCCTATTAAAATCTAACGAGCACTACACGTCTTTAGCTCCCTATCACTATAACATATAAAGCCTAGAGGGTTATAGCATAAGCCATTATAGGAGGATTTAGAACGCTAGGTCTTAATATTATAGTCTTAGAAGTAAGGATACTATCCTTATAATAAAGACTATATAAGTAGACACTTAGGTTCTAGATCTCGATCTAGAAACTAGAGGCGTTATATATCTATATAAAGCTTACTAGGATAAAACTAATTAAGTAGTTTATCTCGCCTCTCTAGAAAGTAGTAAGGTTATTTATAGGACTTAATGTAAATAGAGCTAAGAAGATCCTTACTATAGGGTATAAACTATAGAGCCTAAAGGCCTATATTTATATACTTAATAAGGAAGTAGCTAAACTTATAATAGTAGAAGAACTAGGAATAATCAACTTCTATATAGATAGATTTATCTATAATAGACAAGTAGGCGTAAGGATCTAGACATTAGTATAGGAAGCGTTAAGCATAATAAGAAGAGCTAAAGAAATAAACGTCTATCTAATAGAGCTAGAAGCAATATAGATAGCTATTAAAGGCCTATTATATAAGAATAATAGATTAGTATAGATTAGGGTCTTTTTTAATAGCTAAAGTACTCTTTAGAGTATCTAAGCTATAAAGATTAACGATAGTATAGGCCTAGTTATAAGAATTAGGGAGAAAATTGCTAAAGTAATATTCTTACTATACTAGGTCCTAGGTTATAAGGGAATTAAAGGTAATAAAAGGGTAAACGAGCTAGCTTAGAAGGTAATAGACGCTAACTTAGCTATGCCTAACCCTATAAATAACGTCCTAATTTAAGTAATATATATAAGAGTAAAAGTTATAGATTTTAAGCTAAAGTATAAGGAGTTCTATAGCGTAATAATAGGTAAACATCTTTAGAAGATCGATAAGGTATTACCTAGAAAGCATATAACTAAGCTATATAACGCACTTAATAGAATAGTAGCCGCTATACTAGTCTAGCTATAGACAAACATATTAAGGCTTAATACATACCTTAGTAAAATTAACGCTATAGATATAGATAAGTATAAATGTAGAATAATAGAAATAGTATTATACTTCTTATTCCTATACTTAAGATAGAGAAACGAAAGGTAAGAAATAAGGTTAGCGTATAGTAGTAGATACTATAACCTCTCTTACGCTCTAGGAGGATACTTAATATATAAAGAAAATGGTAAGAAGATAGATAGAGAGAAGGATAGATAGTAGCTAAACGTAAATGTAGTAAAAGCTACTATTAAGTTTATAAAGGTAATAGGTAGACTCTAGAGATAAACATAAAGGAGAACTAGATTAACCTAGAGAAGTCTACTAGATGGTCTACTAGACTATCTAGTAGACTAGCTAGTAGACCCTATAGTAAAGGGTGCTCGAAAACCTAACTATAACATTATACCTACCCTTAGAAACTACCTCTAAGTAGTGTTTAGCTAATAAGGAAGAATATGATATAGGGAATTACCCTTATAAAGAAGGCTAATACCTCTTTAAATAATAAAGGGAAGGAAGTGTATAACTTATTTATTATAAGAGCACTTTAGATAGGCGTTTAACGACTATCTTATTAAGATACTATTACCCTCCTTACTACTAAGATCGGCGCACATAACTAGCTAGAATGCGTATTAGTTAGCGATAGCTTATACCCCTTGCAGGGTAAATAGCTTAAGATAATCAAATTGAATCGAATTAAATCACTGCAACATAAGATATGAACATTGCTCGTCTGATGCTCTAAGCGATATACACGTCCAAGGAGGGACAAGATTGTTCATTCTGTGTGGTCACTATACCAGCGGCGACTTGTTGAGGATTTTTGGCATTCGGCCTTGTCGCGCAAGGATGAATCTGAGCAGCAATGCTGCTGTCAATTCTTGCGCATGACCGGGAGTCCATCAGATCTTCACGCCTGCCATGCTTGTCTGCTTCAAGTCGACTCACGGAACACACGCGCCGATGGTAAAGAACTGCGCTCCTCATGGAACAAGTCGCCAAGCGGCGGCACATACCGGATCAGGAAAGCTCCGCCATGATTCCATACTTCTCCGACAGCCACCGAGCGGCATCAAGACATCCTTTCATCAGATGCCGCAAGCGCAAGCTTCAACTATATTCGCGATGCTGTGAGCGTGACCGATGCTTTCCAGGGAACAGACTTTGTGCCGAAGTTTGACAGGCCGAGCTGAGGAGTTCCTCGTCGGAGCACTCTAGTCCGAGTGGCTTCAAGACCCCAAGACCAACTACATGCGCAACGACTGAACCTTCCTGCCCATGGGGAAACGGGAGCTACCCCAGAAAGTCCTTCTCCGCATCAACTACCTTCCGCCTTGACGAGCCGACAAGGTTCTCCACGATCTATAAGAGATAGATGATTCCCTGTCTGTACATGATCATCCTCGTTGGACATCGTTCAAAGGCGACTTTCAAGACTACACCAACATCAAGATGACTGCAACCGACTTCAAGCAGGCCGATGTCAAAGATGAGACGGTCACTCAGTACTTTGAGAACGCCGATGATTCCCGCGGAGAAGTCCTAGAGACGAGATATGCGGGTCAGTCAGGAGCGATACTACTACTATGAGCTTCATACTGACTTGAAAGGATTCGGAAGATGGCTCACAGTCAAGACATTCTGGAAGGCGATACTCTTCTGCCTGGTTCTCAATTGGGCAGCCCTCAACGACGGAGTCAGTATCGTGAACAAGAGAGATACCAAACTACGACTAATAGGCTCCACAGTTCCAACAGCAAGTCCCCGGCAATGTCATCCCCATGCAAGCGTTCATCAATTAAATGTACGACACAAGAATTGATGGCAAACATGCAGTCAGTGCCAAGGTCGTCTCATACTGGCAAGGATTCGCAGAGATGTCCAAAACAGTTGGAATGTTCGCTGGAGGATGGTTTGCTGATCGCTTCGGTCGCAAGTGAGTGGCGACTTCATCATTGCATTCACTTCATTCGCTAACTGTCTCAATCAGGAAAGCCATGATTGGCGCCATCGTCATTCTCCTTGGTGGATCCATCGCTGAAATCACTGCCTTCAGCTGGCAAAGCTGGTTGGGTGCTGCAGTCTTGGTTCGTCTCGGTGTCGGCCTTGCTCAGTCTATCCTCATCACATACATCTCCGAGATTGCGCCCTTCCAGATCCGTGGTTTCATGATTGGTGCCTACCAGCTTTGTCTCGGCTTTGGTCAACTCATCGCTGCTGTCGCTACCCAGCTGGTCGACACTCATCAGCCCAACAAATGGAAACCTCTGATTGCGACAGAGTTCGCCTTCACTACTGTGAGCATCCTCTTGCAATACGTTGTTCCAGACATTCGATACTGACTTCCCGACAGATTCTCATCATCTTCATCTGGTTCGTACCAGAATCTCACATCTACCATTCTCGCAAAGGTCAACACGAACAAGCAAAACGCTCAATGCTCAAGTTATACGGCAACATCGCTGGGTATGATGTGGTATGTGTCCCCAATCATGTTGACAATGCTCCCACGTTTACAAATATGCTCCAGGAACACGAGTATCGCGTTATCCAACACGGAATCGACGCCGAACTGGAATTAGCCTCTGCATCTCGCAGCTCATCCTTCTTCGAAATCTTCAACAAGCAGAACTGGCGCAGAACACTAGCTGGATGTCTTGGTATCTGCAGTCAATGGGCTGCTGGTGCACCAATCGTCTTTTCCTACTCAACTGTGAGCATACCCGCCTCGATGTTCAAGATTGGTACTGACACATATCCAGTACTTCTTCAAAGTCGCAGGACTCGCAGATCCGTTCCTGGTCACAATCATCACGTTCGTCTTGCCTTTCAACATCTTCTTGTGCTTCTTTAACATGCGACAGATTCGTCCTTCTCATCATCTCAATTTCGTCCTCTCTGGTTGCTTGTGAGCACATTGGCCGCAGACCTCTTCTTGTCGGGTGAGTCATCTTGATTTTGATCAGAAGAGCACATACTGACATGGGTTAACAGCGGATGCTTCATGATGTGCATTTTCAACATCTGCCTCGCTTCCACCTCCTTCTTCAAGACAGCTGGCGCGCCAAAGGCAGCTCTGGGGTTCTTGTTGCTCTGGGTCATCTGCTACGGCGCTTCTGCAGGTCCCATCGGTTTTGTCGCTGGTGGAGAAACCTCAACCCCTCGTCTAAGAGCACAGACAACCTCATTCAACCTCGGATGTTACGGCCTCGGATTGTGAGTTGTTCATTTCTTGCATTTAAGCTCTTCGCTAATATTCCCTCAGCGTTGTTTTCCAATGGACCGTTTCGTACATGATCAGCCCCGATGCTGCCAATCTTGGTATCAAGGCTGTCTATGTCTGGGCTGGACTTCTCGTCCCCTTCACCATTCTTCTCTGGCTTTACTACCCTGAGGTGAGTCTTGCTCTCCCCTGCTCCTGGAGATCAGCGTACTGATAATCACCAGACTTACGGCCGCACCTACTGGGAGCTTGACGAGCTTTACGAGCGCAAGATCCCTGCTTGGAAGTTCAAGAACACTCCCACCCTGTCTGATCAGAGTGGCCACAAGAATGCAGCTCTCATGTCTGAGCGTGCTAAGCATGAGGTGAAGACTGTCATTTAGGCTCTGAGTAGGACTCAAGGGACATTGAAGGAGAACAAGACGGATGGAGGTGAGGTGGGAATGTTCGGGCAATGTCTTGCGAGCAAGTTGAGTCCATGTTTGATTTCAGGGCATCTACATGCTGCGATAGTTTCCGTATAGTTCCATATGATTTTCACGACTGCACACACACTAGAAGCATCTACTTTCTGATTTCACAAAACAGATCTGCCCCAAAGGAGGCCATGCGAGGTCTGGTATACTCTGATATGCCAGGATGAGCTTGTTCAGGCAGGAGCTGTAAAGAGACCCGTCGGGCTGGAGTGAATCCTGTCGTATCTCTCGCACTGCTTCGTATCTGGCCTCGATATCGTGACCCGGAAGCCCATTTGTGGATGGATAGACATGCTTATTAAGACTTGTTACGACACGCAGAGATACAGCGCGTTACCCATACTTGACTTCGAGACTTGTCTGCCGATGAATCGCGTGAACATGAACACTCAAGAGAGACGACACAAAGAGATTTATCATACAGGCATTGGATCAGAAGACTATCGCTCCGCCGTCTATCACGATATCTGTACCATTGATATAGGTGCTTGTGACAGCGGACAACATTACTGCAGCGCCTGTGAGCTCATCGGGTGTACCCATGCGCCCTGTCGGATTCCGCGCAGCCCAAATGTCTCTTGCTTCTGCTATGCCGTCACCCTCATTCAAGATGGTATCCATATATCCAGGACTGATTGAGTTCGTCCTGATTCCATATCTTGCCCATTCTGTAGCCAGACAGTTCTTCAGAGTGATCAAAGCCGCCTTGCTAACGTTGTAAGCGGCTTGTGGTTGCGGGTAGTTGACGCGATGAGCAGAAATTGAGGCTGTGAATATGATCGATCCTCCTGATTTTTGTTTTGCCATCTTTCGTGCTACTGCCTGACCACACAAGAATGATCCAGTCGTGTTCACATCCATGATGTGACGCCATTGTGCTGCTGACATGTCCATTGCATTCACACAACCAACGATACCGCTGAAGCACAGAAGATGATTGAGCGGTCCAAGTGTTTCTGCTGCATTGTCGACGGCTTGTCGAACAGCTACTTCGTCAGTCACGTCCACCTGAAAGCAGACAATGATTCGTGACGGGAAGCGCTTCTTTAGCGAAAGGAGCTGGCGTTCACTCTGAGCTGCATTGACGTCGAAGATGGCAAGACCGGAAAGACCATGTTCCAGTAGAGCAGTACAGGCTGCAAGACCTAGAGTGCCTGTACCACCAGTGACTATCGCATTGCCATTGACTCTGAATCTTCCAAGAGCGCAGTCAGTGGCGTTTGCGCCAAATTCGAAAGTTGTTGGTGCGGTCAAGGATTGGTCATCTCCCTCTCTGAGGACCATGTGAGCGATGGCTCTTTTGTTGAGTTCGTCTCGCGCGGTAGCATCTTGAGTGGGCAGTGAAATGGTCATGTTTAGGGATATTCGGGATCGTGGATGGATGTGAAATCTGGCAGAGCCAGGAGGTGTTGATGACCTTTCCTCCCAATGCTCGACTCTCAGCATATATGGTTGATCACATCTGTCGTGTTCCGAGTGAAACACCGATATACAGACCGTTCCTTCATACCATCGGAGTGATGTTGGCCGAAGGATTTGTGAGGCTTTTCAAAGCAACGGCTCGCCAAGGAAGACCCCTCTTTGCCCCTCTTTCATCCATCGCCATCTGTTCTCCGACATGACTTTCCATCAACCGATCACCGATATCGATGCCGCCGAATCGAACAGCTCGGAAGGCGGCGTCCGAAAGAGCCTGCTTGGAATGTCAGAAGAGGAAAACTAGATGTGTCGCGGCGGCAGAAGGTGACGCATGCGCATACTGTCAGAAGGCAGGTAAGACATGTGCCTTCGATGGCCCACATGAGCGAACACCCTTGACGCGGCGCAATCTTGATGCGGCCGAAGCGCACTGCAGGCAACTAGAGATGCTGTTGGAAGAATTGCAAGGAAATGCCAACTCTGGTGCCGAACAGACAGAAGCAGAACCAAGCCAAGAGATTCGCATCGAACCACGCCGACAACTGAATGCCGACGATCCTCGATCTGGACCCTACGAATGGAACGAAGGACTGGATGCCGGAGCAAACGATCCATCGCCAGATGGTGAATATACACGCGATGGGATGGCATCACTTACTCGTCAAGGCCATGGGGCTGGTTATCTAGGTGGGAAACTCAGAAGATGCTTCTTTGCGCCACCAACTGACCATTGAGGACAGGCAAAAGCTCTGGCTTTGAGATCTTGCAATCGGTTTCATCGCTTCTTCCATCCGGAGTCAATGCGACAGATCGTAGTACTGGATTCGACGCTGGAGTCTCACCAACTGCTGCGAATCCCGGCATCTTTGCAAGCATGAGCAATCAATCTCTGGCCACATCTTCCATCCAGGAGCAATTGATCACAGCCTACTTTCTGGGATACAATGCCTACTATCCTATCCTGCATGAAGGTACATTTCGAAAACAGTACACAACACGGAAGCAAATGTCTCCGAGGTCAACGTGGCACATCACGTATTACATGGTGCTTGCCATCGGTGAGTGGGTGTCAGGCTATAGTAGCGAAGAGAATTCGATCTACTACGAGGCTGCACGATCAAGAATCAGTCCGGAAGTCTTAGAATCTGGCTCGCTGAACAATGTTCAAGCGTTTCTGCTATTGGGCAACTACCTGCAGAAGCGTGACAGACCAAACACAGGATACAATTACATCGGAATAGCTCTGAGGATGGCGCTTGGCCTGGCACTACACCTCGAACTACCTCCAAGCGCAGGCGTCAAGCCGTTCGATTCTCACCGCAGGCGAATTCTCTTCTGGATACTCTGCTGTTTCGACTGCTGGTTCAACATCACAACTGGTAGACCAACTCTCATTCCAGACTCCTTTGTCGATATTCGTGTTCCGTCAAACGTGGACGAGTCAGGGCTTGATTCCGCGTCGACTGTTGTTGGGGAGGTTTCATATCCGACCACTTCATCGACTGTGATCGCTCTGGCAAGACTTACGAAGATCGCCAACCGAGTATTCACCCAATTCATGTGCGTCAGTCCATCTTCAGATATTGATCACCAGACCTCCGTCATGGAGCACATGATTCATACCTGGCATACTTCATTGCCGCCATACTTCTTCGACTCTAACGTCCCTTCTTGGTTCCTGGGTCCTCGACAGATCGTGCTGTGGAAAGAGTCGAATCTCCTGATACTGCTACTCTTATCGAGTCAACGGCATCACAAAGACGAGCACGAGAAGCTTTCACTCGGAGCAAGGTGTCAGTCTGTGTCAGCGAATGTGATTTCCGGCATCGCTTCATTCTGCCAGACGTATGCTCAAATTCTCCATTGTGGATTAAGCTGGTATGCTGTGTATTTTACTTTGCAAGCAACACTTTCTTACAGCGCACAATACATCTTCAAACGTCGCTTGTCTGTTCACACGCAAGAGGAATATCAGGATCACGAAACTATCATTGGTCAAGCTTGTCAATGTCTTCAAAGCTTGATCAGCACAAGCAGTGCAGCAGCGCGTTCTCTTCAAATTGTACTGCGACTACGAGAGATGCTCAGACAGGCTGCAGGTGCTCAGACTGGGAGTACAAGGGCCGATCACTTCAGCACTCAGAACGAGCAGCATGCAGTACAAGGAGGGCAGGTAGGAGAGCTGGATCATCGACATGAGCTTTCTTTGCAAATGGCACAAGGATTCCAGGACGGCGTCTTCCAACCAAGTCCTTCAAATGTCGGATCTTACCAACCATTCGATTCTCACGGTATCGCTGAACTTGTGCTCAATGAATGGAGTCTTGCTGCAGATCCGTCATTGCAAGCACTTTTCGACGGCATGAACGACTTTGGTCATCCTTTCCAACTCACAGAGTGACTGACTTGTCATTGTACTTGCTCGCTCCCTGGGCGACGCATAAATCTCAAGATCATTCATCCATATTCATCGGCATGCTGTCGTCCCCTCCCTTAAGCATTTGTTCAGACATGGATTGGAGGCAGAAGAGGTCATTCATCAAAGCTTATGTTTCATTCTCTGTCTACACAAGGACATATCCACCATCAATAATAGTGTCGCTTCCAGTCTGGTATGACGATGCATCGCTAGCAAGATACAAGAACAAGCCCTTGATTTCCTTGACATTGCCCATGCGTCCAAGTGGTGTCATACGGTATGCCTCGTTGATGCAGAGAGGTGAAGCACCCATCTTGGTGTCGAAGAAGCCTGGTGACACAATGTTGACTCTTGCAAAATCTCGCCATTCTCTTGCCAAACTCTTTCCCAGATGGTTCACAGCAGCTTTGGTTGTGTTGTAAACCTGAGGATGTTAGTGCATGTAAGACAATGGGAGGAAAAGATAGCCATACCGGCTGATCAACAGGCACGTTGGCGATGTGAGCAGATATACTCGATGTGATGATGAGATTGCCCAACCCTTGACTCTTGAATACTGCTCCAGCGTATTTCGCACAGAAAACGACACCGTCAACTACAGAATTATCAGCAACTTGTTCTCCAACTTCATGCAGGGCAAATACTCACCGTTCACAGACATTTGCTTTCTGTACTCATCGATCGTCTGCTCAGTAATGGCTTTTGAGATGGCCATGCCAGCGTTCGCGACAAGAACATCCAGTCTTTCAAAGTCTTTCACAACCTCATCGACTCCAAGTCTGACGGCTTCATGATCTGAGACCTCGACTTGGTATGCTTTGGCGCGAATGCCATGCTTCTTTGCGATTTGTTCACCCTTTGAGATTGCTGCATCGTTTGTGTTGTACCATAGAGCAAGATCCCCTCCAGCTTCTGCGATGGCCTCCGCAACTGCCCAGCCAATTCCATCTGATGCTCCAGTAATGGCGACGACTTTACCCTTCATGCTGAATTGTTCAAGAACATTTTCTGGTGTGTTTGGTACAGGCTTTGGTTGGCGAACAACGGCGGCATCTTCGAGGGTCATGGACATCTTGCAGGTTGTATCGTGAGAGATTCGAAGAGTGGAGAGTATTGATTGTGTATTGAGATTGTTCTTGGAAGGGAACACTGCTGTTTATATTGACTTTGAGAAATGCTGCAACCCCGCGACGCGAAAGAACATGTCAGATGCTGTAATGGTAGCCGAGAGCGTTCAGAAGTCTAAAAGCTCCTTCGGTGGTTCTGACTACTCTGTCGGAGAGTCGTCAACTGCTTGTGGTCCGAAGCGGGGGCCGTGACAAGGTGCGTGGCTTGGTGTCGGGGCACTGTGCCCCGATGCGCCCACAGACTTTCCAAGACCCCGAACTCTCTCCTTTCACGCACATCTCCTGGAAATAACAAAGTAGAGAAGTGAAACAATCAAAGCCTTCAACTCAAGATGTGAACCTCTCACTGCATCTCCTTCCGCGAATGCTACTTCCGATGACACTCGGCATGGAATATACTTACGGTCTTCTTGCCTTGCGAGCTCACAACATCCACGCTGCTGAGCGCAACAATGATCCCTGCAAACGAATCATCATTGCCTTTGCTGGACCTCCAGGAAGTGGAAAATCTACTGCTGCGCAAGAAGTCGTCAATCGCCTGAACAAGCATCACGATCAACCATGGGCTCAGGTCTTGCCAATGGATGGCTTCCACTACTCTCAAAGTACTCTTGATATGATGCCAAACAAGGCAGAAGCATATGCTCGGCGAGGTGCTGACTGGACATTCGACGCACCGAAACTCATCGATTTCGTACAACATCTGCGATGCTCAAAGACGGACTCGAAAGCTGAGATACTGGCACCTGGTTTTGATCATGCTATGAAGGATCCAAAGACGGACGCAATCAAAATTGGACCGAACATCTCCCTTGTCATCCTTGAAGGAAGCTGGCTTTTGCTTGATCAGGAACCATGGAACTTCATACCAGCCCTTTGCGACGACACGTGTTTCATCGACGTTGAGCCTTCGTTGGCCAGGGCAAGAATAGCCAAGAGACATGTACAAGCTGGCATCGAGACTGATATGTCTCGGGCAATCCTCCGAGCCGATACAAACGACATGATCAATGGAGCAAAAATGCGTTCGAAGCTTGTCGCACCCAATTTCAAAGTCCAGAGTCTTGCGACGACGGATGCAGCCTTGGACGCGACACGGGCATCAGCTGCAATCAATCTCACATCTTCAATCCCTGGGAGTCGCAATGAGCCAGCAGCAGTCGGTTCTGTCATCTCTGGCCTGCGTGTTTGAGAGGAGTGGACTTCACAGTTGGCAGCGTCATGGTCTCGGCTGTTATCTGACAGGAAATACATATTTCGACGCTTGGAAACATATTTGACTGTCAGCTCTCCAGATTATTCCTGTGAAAATGTATTCGAAATCAATCAGAAATGCAACTAGAAGCGGCGAGGCTGCTGTATAAGTTTTGATAGTGACATTCAAATCATTCCAGAATGTCTCTCCCTACTGCAACGGCTTATAGACAACGTTGACGGCTCCAGTACTCCGCGGCTCAGATTGCGGAATGGTTGGAGGAGGCAGCTCAAGATCCGACCGTTGAGATCTCCATGAAATCTTCCGTCAACGGTCAATGCAATCCGCTTCCCGCATTCGAATTACATTTTCCAACGTTGCGGGCGCAAAGTCCGAAAGCTCATTAGATTCAGCTATATAATCCATTATATACCTTCTTGTTCGGAATTATACTCCAGCGCTTCAGGGCATTCTTATGTCTTAGGGTTAGTCACCATGTATTGGTACCCCAGGCAGAATCGTCGGTGGCTATATCGTTGAACTATGATCACCAGGTGGATATAAGTCGACTTACTGCGTATTCAAGCCGCATGGTTCTTTGTACTCATTTGTTCACCTCGGATTCGGTGTTACCATGTCTACATTTTTCGCTCCTCCGGCTGAAGCGGCCATCAACCGCAATGCTACCCTTCTAATCAGTCTTGGTGCTGTCTTCATCACCTTGACCACAGTCTCATTGATCTTGCGGATTTGGGTTCGAACCAAAATTGTAGCCTGCTGGGGTAAAGATGACTGGACTATGCTTGTGACACAGGTGAGCTTCAATAATCTGCATGACACAATACAACCACTTGCTGACAACTTCAAAAGGCATGCTACGTGATCACTTGTGGGCTTCTGTTCAAGTGGGCAGCAATTGAGACAGCTTTGACTCCCCAAAAAGGCCTCAAACCATATGTGAAGGTATCCAGAAGTGAATCTTCTATTGCGATGCCGACACTAACAAGTCAAAAGTCGTACAATTTGCTCTTGATCAGCAACGCCATGTATCTTATGACGATCCTACTGCTCAAAGTATCTCTGGCACTTTTCTTCCTCCGCTTCATTATCGAACGATGGGCCAGACTAACAACTTGGGGCATCACAATATTCCACCTGGTCTGGACATCTGCTGCCCTTCTTGTCAGTGTGTTCTACTGCGGAAATCCGACCGATATCTTGACGAAGATCATGGAAGATGGAAAATGCATCTCCGAGCGCACAACGCTGATCATCGGCGTTACCTGGGGCGTTTCAAACGTCGTGACGGACTGGTTTTTCGCACTGCTCCCAGTCACATTCTTACTCAGGAGCCGCCTCCCGCGTACAACGAAGATATCAGCAGTGGTTGTCATGATGATAGCAGTGGTCGGATCATGTACTGCTATTCCAAGGATATCCAGTTTCAAGAAACTACATGGATCGGGTAATTACTGGACGACCAGTGCGCGCTTTCTGACATGGAGTATCGTCGAGCCTGGTGTTGGCCTTCTTGCTGCAAATACGGCGACTCTTCGTCCGGTGCTTGACAGACTTATACAAGCATGCGTCAGCGGACGTGGTGTGGTCGAGGTCGAGCAAGGGGTCAATAAGATCAACATCAACGCCGACAAGTGCGACTCACACTCTGAAAGCACCGAACCGAAATCAGACATCAGCGCCTCAGGGATCTACAGCGATACTTCATTCAGTAGCACTCCTGCACCTTGGGAGACTGAACTTGAATTCGTGACAGCAGTAACATTCGATGATGAAGCGAACGCGA
Source organism: Aureobasidium lini (assembly GCA_022813425.1). Lineage (NCBI taxonomy): Eukaryota > Fungi > Ascomycota > Dothideomycetes > Dothideales > Saccotheciaceae > Aureobasidium > Aureobasidium lini. The sequence goes on along the minus strand of JAKLML010000086.1, from coordinate 70,542 downwards.
TGGAGAAGGGGAATTTGTGATTTTGACTGAATATACGCTAGCTCACAGTTTTCAATGCCAGATTTCCACTACACTCGATCCTCCATCGTGCAATGCATGTGTCTTAAGTACCGCGAAGCTTTCCAAGAACAAACTTGATGCCCTGGTTCTGAACGTTGGCATCAGACTTGTAGGACAAATGTTGAGCAGTAATTCCAAAGCCATGAGCAGTATCGCAGACGCCATCACCCTGTATCAAGTCAGCACATCACGTTCCTTCTTCAGACAGTGATCAACACTTACATATGCGCAGACGTCCAAAGTCTTGCTAACCCAGTTTGCAGGGATACTGCCAACAAGAACAGTAAGTCCATTGACATTCTTAGTAGTCGTGCCGCCGTTGGAGTCAACGTTGCATGCAAGACCTGACTTGTGATGAGGATTGCCGATGAGGAAGACACCCTTGACTGCATCGAAGTTGGCGCCAGTGATCTTTGACATGGCGTCCACAGTTGCGGCAGCGCCTTGAGAGTATCCTTCGAGGATGAAGCATCTGTTGGGGTTGGACTTCAAACCAGTGGTGATTTGGTTGATGATCTACAAGTGTCAGTAACAAACGGTGTGGAGTAATCACTGTTTGACTCACATCAGCAGTACCCTTAGCCGAGTTTTGGTCGATGCTTGCAGGGTAAACAGTGTTGTACTGGAAGCAGGTCAGTCTATAAGGTTTGCAGAGATCGAAGAGCACAAACCTCAGTACCGCCAGCGAGTTGGGCAATAATTGCTGCATCCATCGTCTTGAAGCTGTTCGATGGTCCCTGAGGTTCTCCAGTACCACGGGTTTCAATCAAAGCTGTATTCATGTCAGAATTCTCTGTAGTCACCGACGTGCTCAAGTGCAAAACATACTGTAAGCTGTGCATACCGCTCTCTTCTCAAGCTCAATTGGGCTAGCAAAAGCTTCGGATGCAAGAAGAAGAAGGCAAGCAGCCTTTGTCCATGCGAGAATTGACGACATGGCCGGATATGGAAGTCGAGAAGTTGAAAAGCTGAAAAAGAGGAAGAGAAGTAGAAGTGCTGCTGCCAACCTTCATTGCAACAGAGCAAGACATCTTATATATCCATTCATCAACCCCTGCCAGATGTCTCATCAATACCTCATATGGCGGGTCAAGCGAGAACCTAGCTTTCAGCACAGTCTTCAAAGATCGGTCAGTCTGGTCACGTTGGCCTTGTGAGAACCGAAATCAATAGTTTGATGCGTGAGCGAGCAAATCGACGACAAGTCCAGAAGTTGAAAAGACCTTCGCACGTAAGTCCTTCGCTTACAAACTTTCACTATACAAGATCCCTCATGCGATTGGACCTTCGAGATTGTTCGATTGCTTGGTGACAGAGCACGCGATCGTGCTGAAACGACTACCCCGCAATCTGTATATTAGGCTTCAAGTCATATTAATTTATTCGGTGGTCATTGCTGTTTACCTCGGCACGTCCGCATACCATTGGCAAAATGAGCAGAATCTCCGCAGCGAGGTACCGTGATGGTAACGGTCACGCATTAGTTGTCTCCTTGACCTCTGCGACGAATCATCTCTTGGAGGACAAATTCAAGCGAGGGTGACAGCGTGATGAATTGGGGAGGTCCAGTTGAAGAAGCTATACTCGAAGAGGGAGGTGAACATGAACCGATCGCATTCAGCGCTGCTGACCTGGAGTAGCAAGCTGGATCGGCCAGATCCAAGACGGAAGTACTTTTTGTAGGCGATTATGCATGGGTCTCGGCTCTTGACAGGGCGTCTCTACATGTTGAATGTCCCCGTTGTCGCTGTTATGGCTCCTTGAATTTAACTCGAACCACGCGTCTTCAATTGGAGAGGAAACGGAGGTGAGCGGAGATTGAACCTATACGAGCTTCTTCTCCGTCAAACCAGGGATATCGCAAAGCGTTTGCATGGCTGGGTGAGATCCGGCTCCTGTCGATCTGCTCGAGAGATCCATTTCGAGCATCTTCTTAACGACTTCATGGCATCGAGCATTGAGTGGCGACCAATGGCCAACACCCTCCAGTATATATACGTGACCTTTCGCATGACCTTCGGGTGGCTGAATGAATGATTCGATACCTTCAACAGCGATCCTGCTATCCAGAGCCTGGTCTCCGAGCCCGAAGATGACTGTTGTGGTGCACTTGATGGTTTTGTCGTCCATGATACCGCCATTCGAGGTTGGCGGTGCAGAAGTCCAAGGTCCAGACATGAGACTCTCCCGGTACAAAGCCACTCGGCCATGCCATGAGTCTGCTGTCATGTTCCGTTGACGTCCAGCAAGACCAAAGACACCGTCATGCCGAGAGAGATCATGTCTCTTCTCTGCTTCTGCCCACCTACGACAAGCCCCAAGAAGAGACCTCATTGCCGAAGGGAAGCGCTTCGCCGAGAAGAATGGAAGTTGAAACATGAAGATCTGGCAATGTGTCAGTCTCTACTTGTGAATAGTAGTCGCGATCCCGTACGTAATGCGAACGGTACAGCTGCGTAGCTACAGGGTCGGCTTCTTTCTTGATTGATGCGAGCCATGACTTGTAGGAGCCACTCTTGGGACCCACAGAAATGAGTTGACCAGCTCTCTCAATCCGCTGGTTGATCATGTGTCCGAAATGCGGTACCTTCATGTTGATATCAGCGAATTTGGTCAGTAAGACCTTGCAGTCCAGATGACTTACGAAGAGCGAGTTGACCAATACCAAGTGGTCGATAAGGCCTTCGGTTTGAGCAGCAATGCGAGATGTGATGATACCACCCCAGTCATGGGCAACAACAATGCAATGCGTCGAGCCGTACCTCTTCTTGAGCGCGAGGATGGCCAGGTGAACCGTGGTCAACACATCGTCCGGTCCGTATGAAGGCAGATTGTCGCTTTCTCCGAATCCAGGCAAGTCGAGAGCAACCAATTGTGCTTCTGAATTCAAGTCAGAGTTGTGGTATCTCGTCCAGAGGTGGCATGAATCGGGGAAGCCATGAACGAATATGACTAGCTTGGACACGGAAACATCTTTGCGAGGGCGACGATAGTGTATGCGAACACCATTCTCCAATTCTAGAAAGCAACTTTCGACTTCGTCACCATCTCTGTCTGCTTAGTTGATGTCAGGTCGTGTTTGATCATGTTGGAGGACCCAAGCCACAAAACTTACATTCTCCATCCCATCGTTGCTTGGCGTCGTCCTCAAAATATCCCAAGACAGTCCGAACAGCCAGCGAGGCAAGACCTACTGTTGTGTACAGGACACGATCAAATAGCGACGACATGACGAGATGTCCAGCCCGACGCTTGTTTCGAGCTTCGGGATTGACGCCGAAGGAACCAAGAATGACGCACGTATTCAAGTCGCGCAATTGTTGAGATTCACATGTGAGAGATCAAGATAGGCAACGCGCAATGTTGTCCCCAGATTCAACGACTCCAGAATTTCAGCATGCCATCATATGAAAGAAACGGTATGGAGTGTGCATTCGCCCGAAATGGATCAAGCAAAAAGAGAAGGCTGTGCGCGCAGGGTCCTTTTGGTCCGTGAGTCGAGGAAGCCGAAGTTCAACCACGACAAAGCAAACCCGCCTCACCATTTTACGACTCGCGTCTTCCGCAATCTTCATCAGTGTCGTGTCTTCATGATGAGGAAAGGATACCTAGTCAATCCTCACCAAATGATGTGTGAGGTGAATAGACATGATGCGGCTGACGGAGCAATGACCGCGAGTCAACGAATCTCCAAAGTTTGGACCCTTCCGTCGGCCGTTTCCCGATCATCACTCAACCCACCATGCTGGTGAAATCTCATGCATAGATCTACAATCGGACTTTCACCAATAACACAGGGCATATCTCATGTCAATCCCTTTTACTCGAAGCAGGCTATGAGGAACGCAGAGCTCGTTAGGGCCTTTCGTCACTTTACCCTACCTGTTCTCCGTGCACTAGACGCTACCTCTCAAATTGCTCACCAAGAGGCTGAACTGCGCGGAGTTCTAAAGCAGGTCTTATCAAGTTCGAAGATAGATGCCGGTGACGGACGTAGCTTGTTCTCGACCTTGCGATGAAAACACAGTGCTACTGCCGACAATGGTGAATGCCAGCATCCGAGTGCATGTGCTGTACGAGAGTGCAGAGATGCATACGCCTCTTTTGACAGTTGACAACTTGACATTCTCTCAACATCGTCATACCTCAAGAGACCGTGAGGCTGAGATTCATGGGCCGAAAAGATATCCTGCTTAAACACTCCGTATTCGTTCTTATCAGAGGCGCAATACAGCACATGAGCTGATCTGTTCCTGTTGCAGTTGTCGCATCATCTGTTGAAACAAAGCAAAGCACCGAGAAGATACCCCTGAATCTGGGGCTCCACAACTTTGGCTTTCACCTCCGATCTACAGTCTCCACATGGCATATCATGGTCTGAAGACACTCATGAGCATCAAAATATGACGTTCGCAAATGCTTGGAAGAGATTCCATAGCTTGAAATCCAATAAAACCAGCGAGGTCCTCGGTCCTCGGTCTTCTGCCAGACTCGTTCATTCCAGCATAATCTCGGAAACATGATTGTCCTCAACACTGAGCTGTCACCGGTACAAATCATTGTCGCGCTTGGTGGCATAACTCTCTTATACCACATCCTCAATTTCATCGTCACATCGATCCAGAACCGCAGTTATGCTCGCAGTCAACATTGTGGTGCCATGCCAGTCCGCGAAGGCTCCCTATTCGGCCTGGGAACCATTCTCAAAGTCGTCAAAATCAGCAAAGCTAGCAGACTCCTGGAAGCAAACTTCTCGCGCTTCCAAAAGATGCAAACCAAGACCTTCTCGATGATGACAAACGGACAATCCGTGATTTACACAATTGATCCTGAGAATGTCAGAGCGATGTTGGTCACGCAATTCGACTCATGGGAGTTGTCCGCGTTGAGAAAGACAGCATACACTCGTTTACTCGGACATGGTATCTTCACGACCGACGGAGATGCTTGGAAGCATTCTAGAGCGATGCTGAAGCCCAGTTTCACCCGCGGCGAGATTGGCAATGTGGAGATGTTGGAACGTCACTCTGAGAGTTTGATCAAAGCCATCCGACTGCAGCAAGACCAGAGTTCGGTCGATCTCGGTGATTTGTTCTTTCGCATGACCACCGACTTTGCCACGGAGTATCTTTTTGGTGAACCGACAGAGTCACTGGAGAGAGGCGTGGAAGATGGGTTTTGTGAAGCATTCAGTGGAGGTCTGAAGTATATCGGAAAGCTCTCGAGAGTTGGTCGTCTTGGTCTGTTCTTCGGTCGCACCAAGTTCCAAGCAGAGAGAAGATATCTATACAACTTCATCGATCGCTATGTCAGGCGGACATTGGAAGACGCCAAGGATGGGGAAAAGTCTCAGTCGCGCCATACCTTCTTGCACGAGCTTTCACGGCAAACAAACGACGTCGTCAGAATTCGAACGGAACTGTTGAATATTCTGATTGCAGGTCGGGACACAACTGCGAGTCTGCTGACCAATACCTGGCACGTACTCTCCCACAGACCCGACATTGTCGCACGTCTGCGCGAGGAAATCGCCTCGGACCTTCCTACTCAGGAACGCCCAACTTTCGAGGAATTGAAGAATTTGACATATCTCTCTGCGGTCTTCAAAGAATCTCTGCGACTCCATCCTGTAATTCCACTCAACACTCGCGAGGCTACAGTTCCGACGACATTGCCCAAAGGTGGAGGTCCCGATGGTACACAGCCAGTCTTTGTAGCAAAGGGGCAGCCGGTGATCTACTCGTCATATGCTATGCAGCGAGATAAGAACGTGTTCGGTGACGATGCAGAGGAGTTCCATCCAGAAAGATGGCTTGACACCGATGAAGGGAAAGGAATCAGGCCAGGCTTTTCATACACGCCATTCAATGCTGGGCCTCGAATTTGCTTGGGTCAGCAATTGGCATTGATGGAAGCAAGCTATGTTACTGTGCGCTTGCTCCAGGAGTTTGAGTCGATCGAGGCGAGGGACAATCGTCCTTGGACCGAAGAGATTGGAGTGACATGCGTCAACAAGTATGGAGCAAAGGTAGCGCTGGCGTAGATACAGTAGACCAGTTGACGATATCATGACTCTCCAAGTTTCTTGACCCAAGCATCATTAATTCCCGGCTCTGCAATGTGTGTGAAGAATTGCACGATGAAGTCAGACTTTGCCCTGAACGAGTGTATGCCGATATGCTTCCAGACCATGGCCAATGATGTTAATGAATGGCCACTGTGAATTGCTCTTGAAGAAGTGTGCCCAAATCCTGAGAACAGCCAGGGCGAGATCTGCGGAGTTCTGGAAGTCGACGTCCTCAGCTGGAGTGTCGTCAAAGTCAACCACCGCGTAAGCCTCTTCAACGATGCATTTGACCCAGTACAAGATTCTCTCTTCACTGTCTGCTTATTGTCAGTACTCGGCTTTCCCTGATGAAAAAAGTACTCACCAGTCAGTGGACTCGTAGCCGAAGTGCTCGCCACAATCGTGAGCCATTTGCTCAATAAGATTGCACAATCCAGACTAGCCAAAGAATGCCTCACACTCCAGAAGAAGGCTTGACTCTTTGCTACACGATCAACGCCAAGTTTGACTGGAATACCAAGCATGTGAGTTGCATAAAGCAGCGCCGCAATCACTCCTTCGCTACGTTCAATCTCAGGACACCTCGTTAAAGCACGGGCGATACGCTGGGGCTCCCGAGTCTGAAGCTGACGATACGGTCCGAGGTTGAGATAGATGCGTGCATAGGCGAGGGCGAGCAGAGAACTGGAAGTAAAAGGTATGGGGCCGTTCTCGTTGTTTGGATCGAGGGATGATTCCGGAGCTTGCTGCCAGCCGGACGTCCAGCATCGAAGACCGCGTCTAATCAGTTAGTCCGAAGCCAACCAAGTCAAATGTGTAGGGTCTTACTCAAGCTTTTCGACTTCCTCCGGCGGCAGAGCTGCCATGTCGCTCATGATGGGCAAACTCAGATCTCTGACAATGTGTATTCTTTGAATCAATCCGTGGAGCAAGACATAGTTTCCTAGAGGTGTCGGTATGGGGTCCAATCTTGCAGGTTCGTGCTTGTGGTCCAAGAGGAAAGAAAGCGCTTCTTTGAAGAATAGTTGTGGCTTTTGGGTCGCTCTTCGCGCAGCACGCCAGGACAAAGCATTTTGAGCATTCCACTCCAGGGTCGAGCAGGGCAATCGAAGTCCAATCTCATTACTGCGCAGTGGAGGGTAGACGTCGTATGCGATACTGTGAGTGTGGATGAAAGAGAATGCAACCAGCTTCGTACGTCGAGTAGACTCTTTCTCTACCCACGAACGCCAGTCTTGCTCCAAAAGGTGACCTGAATTCTGTCCCAGCTCTGAGGGTAACAGCGACTCCTTGACATCTTCCAAGCCTTCGTTCCTCAAGATCTGCGTAAGTAGTTCTTGCAATGCAAAAGATTGACGGACTGTTGATGGTTGCGGATCCCAAGTTGCGTATCCCATAAGGGTGAGCAAAGCTCTGATTGTCTCAATGGACTCGCCTTCGGTGTTTTGGGTCGTTGTCTGATGCTGATCCACCGCTGGAGTCACCGAATCCATGACCAAGAGGGAAGGAGATGCAAGCGTTTCGGGCGGTCTTGCGAGTCTGTCCATGACAAAAGCTTTCCCAGCGAAGAAGAGTTGTTCTGCCGCTCTCTTCTCAAAGCAGTATTGAGCACCAATAGCCGCAATCCCAAAGATGACTTCGACAGGATGGTCGTATAGATGCCAGGTAGGAACATGTATGAAGGGCATGTGCAGGTGGAAACCGCCAAAGAAAGACTTGATGTACCGAGTGAGAGTGTGGCGAGAAGGCAGACGGAATGCAGGGTCCAAGATATGGGAAGATGAGCGAATAATTTGATCAAGCTTGACACGTTGCTCCTCCGTCACGTCGAAACGACGAATCTCGGGATCAGCAACACGAGGGTCTTTGACTTGTGAGTGACCTTGGCATTGTTTGAGGAGCGTCAAAACTTACTGGCAAGATCACAGACATTGCTGGAGTTTCGATCTTTCGTAGGAGCGGACGGTAGCCACGTACTGAACGGTGAGCCTGCTCTTGCTCGAACATCCGCCTCAGAAGGTACCGGTTGACCAGTTCCTTCAGTCAGTCCAAGGTTACCGAAGTCCTCTGGTCTCTCCAGATTATTGAAGATTGGACTCCATTCAACACACAAGCCGACGCCATCAAGGAAGCTGGCAAAGTCTCGGAAATGCATATCAACATCAACGCCAGACGGTGTTAATGATGGTAAGCCCTCGCCCATCTGCATAAGGTCACCATTGTCCGGCATTTGAGGCGACAGGAGTACAGGATCATGCTGTCCAGGTGGGAGCAGACCCTGATGATGGCCATCGTTCAAGGCAATTGCTGGCTGGTGATACGATGTGTTTGTCTGAGGCTGTTGCTCGAACCATGGACCATCGTCTGGGTTCACTTCAGCAGCGGTAATATCGGTGGAATCAACATCATCACCAGGCTCGCTTTGTAATGCTCCTGCAGACTCGGATTGCGTTGATGTGGCATTCAGTGCTCCATTACTGTCCTCATGGTGATTCACTCTTCGATGTCGCGTGAGCAAGTCGCGTCGTCCAAAAGCAGCTCCACATTCGCATGGAAAAGGCTTTTCCTTGGTGTCTATGTCGATGGACTATGAATACAGGATGTTGTTTGATGATGATCAGACAGACTCACGCGTCCGCACATGTCGCGCCAGATGCTCCGTTCGTTTGAAAGTGCGCCCGCAATGTGGGCAAAGTCGCGCATTACCACCTCGAGCGGGACCATCGAGTTTCCGCCGCTTGTTTGTGGAGGCCTGTTGCTCTGAAGCGCTAGGCATTTCGTGTTGTCATTCGAAGCGTTGGAGTGGTGTTGGAGACAAGGAAAGCAGATTGTTGGGGCAGGCACTATGCAATCTCTCCAAGCTCGGGTCAAAGCGCTTGGCAAAGATAACGCCGCTGATAGCAAGCCCCGCTCTGACCCCAACCGGCGTTGTGTCTCTACCCCAATTCCGCCGAAACAGGGTGATGCCCTCGACAAGCATCTCCAGCATGAAATCGGCAACAACACCACCATCTACTACTCTACATGCTTCTAAGGCTTACTCCCAATTGCTCCAATAACCCTCGAAATGATCGAGCTAGATTTGGCGTGTTTGGTATCGTCATGGTGGTGCAAGGAGTGGATTTGTGTTTCAAATTCTCCTCCTCAGCCACGATGGTATAGAACAAGAACAGTTCACACATCATTTCCAGACTCAACAACATTCGGAGGAAAAATCTATGACGTACGCGATAATGCCGGATGTAATTGAACGAACACGAAGCAATTATGATGTCTATGGTGGATCTCCAGTCGCAAGACTTTTCACTCAGAATGTCCTATTTCTATGCCACTATTCCTGAGATCTCCAATCAAAGCTATCTTCCAATGTCTTTGCAATATGCAAGATCTTTTTCTCCTGCCAGAGACCGCCTACTATTTGCAAACCGACAGGCAGCAACACCGACTCATCACCTGCAGCTGCCGACCATCCAACCGGGAGGGACAATGCTGGATGTCCAGTCACATTAAAGATGGCTGTATTGCTGGTCAATCCAATACTCGGCTCAAAAGACTTCAACACGGATTCTCTTGTTCCGTTCTTTGGCGCGACAAATGGCGTCGTGGGCATAATGATGACATCATACTTTTCGAATTCTGCTTCATACGCGTCGCGAATCTGTCTTCCAATGTTCATCGTCTTCGCGTACAACCCAGGGAACTGCTTTTGTAAGTACAGGCCGTTGATGACTGTATTCTTGGTGGAAGGGAACAGCTTTTCGAAATTCTCCGCCGTCCATGGCAGGCGTGCATGCTCGAATTCAGTCAGGTACAGTCCTCTGCGACCATTGGCTTGACCAAGGATACCTGCTGAGCCAGAGATGCGTTGTTGAATGGTCCATATTGAGGGTCCTTCGTTGTGCAAAGGTATGGAGACTTCTTCGACTGTCACACCAAGCGCCTTGAGTCTTGCGACAGCCTCAAAGAAGACTTTCTTTACACCAGCCTGAACCAAGTCATTGTCGTAACCTTCACGCAGCATACCAATACGGATGCCTTCCAATCGACCCCCTTTCGTGACTTCTGGCAATGATTTCTGGAAACCGAATGACCCATGCTGAGCTGCTCCGAGAGACCGATCATCGATACCATCATATCCAGCAATAGCGTCCAGACAAGCAGCGACGTCGTCGACAGAATTTGCAAGAGGTCCAGCATGATCATCAATCTGATCACCACTCGTGATTCCAGTGTACGGCACAAGACCATGAGTTGACTTGAAACCAACACAACCACAAAGTGAAGCAGGGACACGAATACTGCCTCCTTGGTCGGTACCAATTGCGATGTCAACCACTCCACCAGCCACAAGAGCAGCACCTCCGGAAGTGCTACCACCTGCAGAATAGCCAGTCTGATGTGGATTGTGGACAGTGCCTTGGGCACTCGTGAATGAAGATGTCGAATTGCAGAAGTTCTCACAGGTGGCAGTTCCGACAACAGTAGCTCCAGCTTCCAGAACTCTTGTCACGACCGTCGCATCAGTACTGGGAGTCCAGGCTGGGAATGCATCGCTTCCGAAGAACTGCGGCACCTTTGCTACCGCGATGCAGTCTTTCACACAGACAGTCTTGCCCATGATCGCTGATGTCGAAGACTGATCTCCCTCGATGATGAAACGATGTGCCCATGCATGGCCGAAGCTTTGCTCATTCTCACCCGGCACACGGATATCCCGACGTGGAAAACGCTCTTCATCTGGAACAGGCTGATAATCTGGAAGTTTATTGATCCTTTCGGCACAGTCGTGAGCTGCAGCAAGGAGAATTTGATATTCGGCAGCTTCTTCAGGACGAACACCGAGACCGAGTGGTTGAAGCAGAGATTCAACATCGCCTGCTTTCACTGGATTGCCCCTGGATCTGTTGTTAACAACATGCGACAGAATAAGCTCAAGCGCTATACTCACGGTTGAATATTTTTGAAGAAGACGGACATGCTTTCGATTGTGTGAAGGATACACCGACTCTACGGATACGTTGAAGACTCCGGATGTGATACAGAGAGCTAGTCAGCAGAACAACAGACATCTTTGAGCTCCAAGCCTACTCCGAAGAGCCATCGGGTCGTATCTCCTTGTTGGGGTAGTTTTTGTTGACTCCACACACCGCCGATCACTTGCAAGCTGCACCCCGACAGGCTTGGCAGTCAAAATTGACAACACAGGCCGTACTGAAGGAGACTCTTGAGATCATGAATGGAATTGGGATATTAACCAGACATCTGGATTACTATGCGGCCTTGGAAGCTCGAGTCCTCATAGATCTTAACAATCTCCGGTATCCGTTCGAAAGGGATGATTGTGAGGTGCGAGTTGACTCCATGCTTCTCCACCACTTTCATCATCCTTTCAGCTGCTTCTCTACCACAAACGTAGCTGCCTTTGATGGAGAGCTCTCGGAACACGATGGGCGCAGCATCGAACTGCCAGGGTGTCTGTGGAAGACCGAGAAGACCCAATGTGCCTCTGATCCGCAGCAGAGAGAGTGCCCAACGATTGGCCTCGATTGACGCTGTGCAGACTATTGCTGCAGCAACACCTTCTCCTCCGGTGTATTCATAGATCGTCTTGGATGCTGCTTCTTGGTCAGAAGAATCAACCACGAGATCTGGTCTGAGAGTTTCATTCTCCATGTCTTCCGCCAATCTCCTCCCTGCTTCACGAGTATCCACAGCGATAGTCCGGTATCCTAGCGCTTTGGCGTACTGAAGCCCGAGATATCCGAGACCGCCAACACCAATGATGGCGACAAATTCTCCTGGAGCTACTCCCATGGTCGCTTGCTCGAGAGACCCCCAGACTGTCGCTCCAGCACACATCAGAGGCGCAGCTTGAGCGAAAGAAACAGAGTCCGGAAGCTTGACAGTCGTCTCAGGATCAGCAGCGACATAGTCAGCGAACCCTCCATCATGCAGAAAGCCAGCTGTTTCTCTGGCATCACAGAATCGCGGGTCGAGATTGTTGCCGGTCCGCTTGCTCAGGTTGCAGCCAACGCAAGAGCCGCACGAGTCCTTGAAGTTCAACACTCCAACTCTGTCTCCGACTTGGACGGGACCGTGGTAGTCTGGCCCAACACTTGCGATAGTGCCGGCTATCTCATGCGAAGGGATGAGGCCTATGGGTGCAGGCTTCGTAAATTCTCCATGCAAAGCTTGCAAGTCTGAATGACAGAAACCAGCGGCGTGGACTCGCACGAGCAATTCATTGTCTCTAATAGTAGGTAATAGTCGTTCACCAAGAGCGTATGGTTTGTTGTACTGTTTCCCATCAGTTTCTGACATGCATCAGGGTCTTGTCTTTTCTTACTCACTTCTGCAATGTACGCAGCTCGCATACGAGTAGGTAGTTCGTGCCGAGAAGTCATCTTGTACCTTTGCAATGATATTGAGCAATGTTGTGTGTTCTTGCAATACTTTATTGATATTGTTACGGACTTCAACCAATTCAATTGCACATTTCATGGGGTCATGCTCCGGATTTGGAGTCGTGGGGTCATTTCGAAAAGTCTAATCTCGCCTATCTCGACTACCCCACACGCCGACAATCGGACCCCTCTGACCATCACACCATGACTCAGTCAGTACCAAGTATATGAGAGTCTCCAGCTAGGCTCTGGAAAGCCAACTTGAAGCGCCAATTCATCACTTTCGGATCTCAATCTCACCATGCCTAAACGTATCCTCTGCTCCTACGGTGTCGACATTGACGCCGTCTCTGGCTGGCTTGGATCATACGGTGGACAAGACTCTCCCAATGATATTTCCCGTGGCTTGTTTGCAGGAACACATGGAACTCGCCGAATGCTGAAGTTGTTTGATAAGTACAATATCAAAGCAACATGGTTCATTCCCGGCCACACACTCGAGACATTTCCAGAAGAATGCGCGATGGTCCGAGATGCAGGCCATGAGATTGGCCTTCACGGTAATGGAAGCAGTGTTTTGATGACCTTCTATCGCTAACATGTCACAGGATACTCACATGAGAACCCTACGGACATGACAATGGAGCAACAGCGTGATGTCCTGGAGAAGACTCACAAGATGTTGACAGATTTCTGTGGCAAACCTCCTCGTGGTAGTGTCGCTCCTTGGTGGGAGACCAGCAAAGAAGGCGCCGATCTGTTGCTAAGCTATGGAATCGAATACGATCACTCCATGTCTCACGACGATTGCCACATGTACTGGCTGCGAACTGGAGACAGCTGGACCAAGATTGACTACAAGCAAAAAGCCGAGACTTGGATGAAGCCGTTGGTCTATGGCAGAGAGACCAATCTTGTAGAGATTCCGGCGAACTGGTATTTGGATGAGGTAAGTTCAATGAAGAGGCTTCCTTGTATAGGTGAACATGACTGACAACTCCGCAGTGAGTATCCCTGCGGCAATTACGACTGAACTTGTTTGAGGGTCGCACCTACTGACATGAATCTCAATAGTCTTCCTCCCATGCTGTTCATCAAAGACGCTCCTAACAGTCATGGCTATGTCAACGCACGCGATGTGGAAGATCTGTGGAGAGATCACTTTGACTACTTCTACAGAGAGATGGCTGACGACCCGAACGAGATCTGCGTCTTCCCACTTACTGTTCACCCAGATGTCTCAGGTAGACCCCATGTGCTTCTCATGCACGAAAGGTATGTTGTCAGAAAACTACAAGGAAAGATCAACACTGACTTTCCAGGCTGATTGAGTACATCAACAAACACGAGGGTGTGGAATGGGTGACGATGGAGCAGATGTGCGATGAATTCAAGAAGAAGAATAGCCCACCTGGAGGAGCAAAGACGTCTAAATAGTTCACGAAACTAAACAGCTCTTTCCGCGACATGAATGTCCAAAAGTTCCAAGTAATCCACGTGAAACAGAGTGCCAGGTTCCCCAAAAGACCATAATGCTGATGTTCTCCGAAGCAGTCCAGCCAAACTATGATAGACTCAGCCATGGTCTCCTATTCCATATCTTGATCTGACCCCACAAACAAGGATACTTATGCCTATATTTGATAACAGACGTCGTTGATACCATGACTCTGTTAGTGTGGCGTACCCCGCACTCATATCCCTGGATTACCCCAAAGATAACAGAGTCTAGCCACTTGGCAGGCATCCGCGTATCTCTTCAAGATATGGAAATCACACGACAGTTGTTGCATGTTGGGGTATACTGATTGCAGAACCCTGAAAGGAGTGGTTCTCCAGGATACAAGAGCTGCGACGATCTCCTTAGACCATCTACCATCAACTTGTCTTACTATCGACATTTAAAAGGCTTACGACTCACCGAGCTTATCAACAGCTTTGCGATGAACACCGATATCCAAATCCCTGGAACCGTCCAGCTCATCGACACAGCTGGCATCTTACATGTCGAGCATGGCGCAGGACACAAGGAAATCGTGCTCGTACCTCAACCAACCGATGATCCAAACGACCCTCTTCGATGGGGAAAGTCCAGAAAGATGACGAGTTTGGTCACTGCCCTCGCATGGTGCTTCTTCATCGGTGCCATGATCTCTGGATTGTCGCCCGCATACATCCTGATTGAGGAAGACACTGGCATTTCTGTTGCTGATCTGAGCACTGGCAATGGTTTGATGTATCTCATGATGGGCTGGGGAACTCTTCTGACACAAAGATTTGCTCTTACTTACGGCCGTCGATTGACTCTTGTCGGATGTGCTGTCTTGGTTACAGCAATGACCATCTGGACAGCATTTGTCAAGACAAGAGGAGAATTCTTTGCCAACCGCTTCTTACTCGGAACATTCACCTCACCACAAGAGACACTCATCGAGATTGTTGTTGGAGATCTATACTTTACACATGACAGAGGCTTCTACCTCGGACTGTACGCCTGGTCTCTCTTCGCTGGCGCCTTCTTGTGTCCTGTGGCATCAGGTTACGTCGCTCAAGAACTTGGCTGGCAGTGGATTCAGTATATTCTAACAATTGTTGGTGCTGCTCTTGCTATCGGAAGTTACTTCTTCTTTGAGGAAACCATGTTCCAGCGCGATCACGAAAAGTTCCTCGTTCATGCTCAGCAGACCGGTATTGCTTCATCGACAGCTGAAGACATGACAAAAGTACCGGAGATGATCACGTCTAGCGATCCAGAGAAAAACTACATCACTCAAGAAAGATCAGCCTCGCCTGTCACCGAGTATCCGCCTCCAATGTCAACTGGCCCTACCAGAACCTACACCGAGAAGCTCAAACTCTGGGGCTACCACAACCCAAGCCAGAAGATCTCCTTCCAAATGATCATCATGCCATTCCAACTGCTCCTCAAGTTTCCCGGCATGTTCTTCAGCGGCGTCCTCGTCGGAGGAATCCTCTCCTGGTACAACGTCGTCGGCGGCTCTCAAGCGCTAATTTTCGGCAATGCACCCTACAATTTCAGCGCCAATACCATCGGCCTCACCTATCTCGCCTCTCTCATCGGCGTCTCCATTGGTTGTGTAATTTCCGGCCACTTTTCAGATAAACTCGCCGTCTTCTTGTCTCGTCGCAATCATGGAATTATGGAGCCTGAACAACGACTTTGGATTTGTCTCGTCGCGCTTGTGCTTCATCCTGCTGGATGTTTGCTTTATGGCGTTGGGGCTTCCTACCATATTCATTGGTTTGCTGTTGTTTTTGGATTGGGCTTGATTTGTGTTACGTTGCCTATGGGGTCGACCTTGGCATACACTTATATCATGGATAGTTATCGTGAAATGCAAGGTGATGGTATGGTTGCAGCTATTCTGGTTCGAAACACTATGGGTAAGTTTGGCTCTGCTCAATCGTCTTTGCAATTACTGACTCTTGTAGGTTTTGCTTTTGGCTACGCTGTTGTGCCTATGATTAACAATCTGGGTGTTCGTTATACCTTTGTTGTCATAGCGTGTTTGGGAGAGATTGTGTGGAGTGTTGGTGTCGTGATGATCTATGTTGGCAAGCCACTGAGACGAAAGACTGCGCAGAGCTATTGGGGTCTCGTCGAGAAGACTGGTGCTCATGCTCATTGAGACTTTTGTATGCATGTAGCTTTTATGAATCATGATCCGTACCTGTAATCATACTGCGTTCCGTGCGATGATTTGACACTGAAATCTGTGAATGACAGTCGAGAAATGTAGACACGCGCCTCAAGAATGGCTATGATACAAGAAGAAGTTGCTAAAGTGTTGAACTTGCCGCCAATGTATTTAACCCTCAAGAGCATCGACATCCCTGGTCCTCTTCTCTACAGCTAACATGACTGGAGACATCCTGATGCTATTCATCCGAAGACGCAGCCGGCAAAGTCGGATCTTTGCTAAAGTATCGCTGGTTCTCGTAAGGATTATCGCCACCCCACAGTCTTTGCTCCTCTTCCTTGTAATCGATAAAATCCACATTCCCGATTTCAAGATTAGCACAGTACAGATCTGCATCGTCGTATCCGCATCGCAAGACGCCAATGACATTTTGGGAAGTGTCTGTCATGACTTGGAGATCGATTACAAGGACACATTTTGTCTGATAGTCTCTTTGATCTGCCACGATGAAAAGAGTTGGGTGAATCTTATCGTCATTTTCGCGAAGTTGAATGTGGTGCTCATAGACATCGCGAAGAGTGAGGTTGGAGAAGTTGGGTGTAGTTATGAGCACAGATTGACCGGTACTGTCTTCGGCCTTGTTGATGTCGCTTTCGAGTTGTTGGAGTTCCTGGTCATCGAATGCGACTAAAGTGTAGATTGGCCATTGCTTGCCCAGAGTGTCGGCAAATTGACCGTGACGGGGATCCTGCAGTGGCAGCGTGTCTTCTAACTGCTTGGAGGACACCATACTGCGATGTCGCAACTGATATCAAGTCCGACTTAATGATGAGATCCGGATTGAAGGCTGAAGTGTCAGGGTGATGTTGATGCTCCAGTTGCCATCAGGAGCCAGAAGTTCATTTCTCAAGCATCATCGTGTGGATTGTAGATTCTTCAGTGATGTCAAGTACTGCCAAGAACCGCTAGCGCATTGGCGGTAATCATGGGATCTTCACTTTTCAAGTCATGATAATCTCGAAGGATGAGGGATCTCGAATTGTGAATTTTGCGACGTGATGGAAGTCAGCTTTCTAGAGCTTCGACTTCGACTGAACAACCTCTTCTCTGCCCGCGAGATTCGGGTGTGCCGCCTTGACCGGTCTCGTAACAGCATAGAAAGCCAAACCGGCAGACTTGGTCGAGAACTGCACTTTACTGCCAACATAGAAGAATGCGAAATCTCCAGGAACAAGATGATGTGTCACACCAGTAGCTTCGTCCAGAACATCAATCTGCCCGCTGATGACGTATTTTGTTTCTTCGCAGGTGTAGTGCAATGGGTATGCCTTGCCCTTTTCGATCTTGTAGAAGCCTGAGGTCAGGTATGATGGCGAGTCGGTGGTACTTGTGCGGATGCTTTGGGATGTCAGAAAGAGTCAGGGAGTGATGACCAGGAAAGCAGAATTTGATCTGCCTGCATCGACGTGACCAGCGAGAGAAACTCACGAATGAAAGTCTGCAACAGTGGCATTTTCTCCCGTTGGAAAAGGAATAAATTCCTGGCTTGCGCCTTTGATGATGGTAAGAGGGACGAGCTTTTCAGACACTGCGCAAGAAGTCAGGCTAGCATTCAGTGGCGAATGTGTCTCAGTGGCTCAAAGACTTACTAATGGCAAGCTGCTCTGAAACGGATGAATGTGATACTGGCAAAACAAATAGACATACCATCGCTCCATTTATAGGACTCCTTACATCGCGGACTACACTACCACAACGCGATGTCGCAAAATCCTGGGGAACAGTTGACCCGATGGAGTATCGGCTTCCATCGCGTAGTAAATATCCTTACTCAGGTCTGATCACCAAGCAATGAAGCTGTACCTACAAGGAGGTCCATGGATATTGGCCATGGAGAATGAAAGACCCAGATAGAGATGGTGATGAGACAAGCAGGACCGGCTCTAGTGTCGCATGAGGATTCAGTATCGATTTCCGGAAGAAGTTCGGCGAATATTGTGTGTCGCGTGCGGAGATGCAGCAAAAAGCCAAAAAGCTTCTAGAGGCCGGCTCGAACGGTTGACTTACTCGATAGCCTTACTCGATGGACCGCCCGGGCACTCCATATCCTTACTCGATAGCCTTACTCGATAGCCTTACTCGATAGATGCCCCGGTAATCTTATACATATCATCGCGGGGAACGCCTAAACCGATTCCTGATGGTCGAACGATGGAGGTGGCGGAAGGATGCTCAGGAAAGATAACGCGCCATTCTTGTTGCTTGCTTCTGCGCGCAATCCTTTCTCAGAGTTGATCGCCGCATCTGACATCTGCCTTCTGATGCGATACTTTGGAGGAATCAACATCTCGACCTTGGAAGATTTCATTCAAGCATCAAAATCGATCGTCGGGACTTCCGAACAATCCGGGGTACTGTACTCGTATGTGTTCTTCCTGTAGGGCGACGCCGACGAGGTGAGTGAACCCTTATCTATACTTCCAACGCGTCTACGTGTACGACCCTTGCTATCTACGGCTGTTTACCCGCGCGTGTCCTATCATCATATCGCATCCAATCATTTGCATAGTTCCTCGACATAAGCAAGTATCGGAGAAACAACAATGAAGGCGACATGTACAGTGGCGTGCGCAAGCTTTTCAGCTCCGTGTGAATTGCCAGAATCTAGCCCATTTGTTTTTGACCCAGGTAGGCGGCTTTGCGATAAGGCATCTTTTCTGCACCAGCTGCATTGCACTATCGCGCAATATATGAGTGTCCCGTCACAGCGCATGCTCTTCTTGTCCTTCCTCATCCACAAACGCGCATTTGCAAAGTCGCTTGCAGTATCATCTCTTTTCCATCATGGTTTACAGCGACGTCAAAGGCGATGCCTCTGGCGAGGTGTCACACACTGTTGAGCCCGTCCAGATGGGCGACTCTTCTGCCTACAAGCGCCGCTTCACCGGATTCAAGCTAGCTGTTGACCAAGAGCCCAGCAGTTTCGCAACAAACCCAAACGCATCTAATGCTGACTTCGACCCTATCCCGCCATCAAACCGCACCTGGACATGGAAGGCCTATGTTGCATACTGGATGGCCGATGCATGGGCTGTTTCCAACTGGGAAGTCGCATCTTCCATGATTGCTGGTGGTCTCAGCTGGAGAATGGCAATCGGTGCCTGTGTTCTCGGAAACTTCATCATGGGCGCTGTCATTACGATGAACGGTAGAATTGGTGCCCATCTCCACGTTCCATTCCCCATCATCGCCCGTGTCTCATTCGGCTACTACTTCAGTTACTTTGTCGTTGTGTCTCGCTGCGCTCTCGCCATCATCTGGCTCGGAGTTCAGACAGTTACTGGCGGTCAATGCATGGAAGTCTTGCTTACTGCGATCTGGCCGAGTTATGCAAATATCCCCAACCACATCGCCGCTGGTCAGGGTATCGACACCAAGGGAATGTGTGCTTTCGTACTCTATTTCCTGCTCCAACTCCCCTTCCTCTGCATTCCTTACACGAAGGTACAATACTTCTTCGGATTCAAGTCAATCATCGCACCCATCATTTTCTTGGCCGTCTTTGGTCACACTTTACACAAGGCGGGCGGTACAGTCAGTGCAAGTCCAGTCATCACCGAAGGGCCTACAGTAAACGGCTCGATCCTGGTCTGGGCATTCTTCTCCAACCTCAACTCGGTCTTGGGTAACTACTCCACTCTCGGTCTCAACATTGCCGATTTCGCCAGATATGCCAACAAGAGAAGCGCTCAGAACTGCCAGGCCTTTGTTATTCCCTTCATCTTTACCATTGTCGGTCTCCTCGGTATTTTCACCGCCGCAGCCTCATCTGTCGCATATCCCGAAGAAGTCGCCAAGGCAGGAACTCCTCTCTGGAACCCTGTTACTATCGTCGGACTATGGAGTGCATCTGGCTCGTCTGCCGGCCGTGCTGCATCCGCTTTTGGAGCCATCGGACTCATCATCGTTACTCTTGGTATCAACATCTCGGCCAACTCAATCAGTGCCGCCAATGATTTGGTCTCTTTCTTCCCCAAATACATCAACATTCGTCGCGGCCAGTTGCTCGCTGCCCTGATCGGTGCTTGGGCTTGTGTTCCGGTATGCACAACTCTACATTTATCTCCCTTGCTCTATCTGACGAACTATTTTCAGTGGAAAATCCTTGCCTCTGCTCAGAAGTTCCTTTCTTTCCTCAGTGGTTACACAATCTTCCTTGGCCCCATGACTGCCATCATCATGGTAGAGTGAGTCAAACTGTACCCCCTATCTCAAGCACAACATATTGACAAATGCCCCTCAGCTACTACATCACCCGTCGTGGCAATGTGTCCGTACCAGACATGTACAGATTTGACGGCATCTATCGCTACTCTCCCAAATTCGGCACCAATTGGCGTGCCGTTGTCGCACTCGTCGTTGGCTTCTTGCCCCCTCTTCCAGGCTTTGCCAACAGTATTGACCAAGGCAATCTCGGCGTTTCGCTTGAAGGCCAGCACATGTAAGTCGCTCTTACATCTCGAACAACTATCAAATCCTGACATGATTTCCAGTTTCGCAATCGGCTACATGTACTCCTTCGTGGCTGCCGGCTTGTGTTATTGGGCCTTGATGCGCTTTGCTCCTGAGCATGAAAGTAGAATGGACCATGAAGTGACTGGCGAAGACATCCTCATCGCTAATGACGAGAGAAAGGGTCGTTACTACTACAAGGATGAGAAGAAGGGATTCTCGGTGAGAAGCTGGGTGTCTAGACGCACTGACAGCGATTCAAGTGTTGCTTGAGGGTCGACGGCGGAATTGATTCACTGCAACAAAATACACGCTTACGACTATAGAATGTTATTGATTTTCCCAATTATATCCTTGCAAGCTCTGCGATTGAAAGTGCCAAGTGACACCAGCCTGTGTCAGACTGCTGGTCTAACGAGAGTCGTGTCCAGTTCTTGCCTCTATACCACGTCCCAGAGCATCCCTCGTGGTGGTAAGATCCAATTGATGATCAATCATTGTCGAGAGTGCGGCGGAGGGGTTCACGCCGTCGGTCCGTGAGTTGCTCCGACTGCAAAAAGGGCCGTTGCAACAGCAAGGCTGTATAACCATCCGTCAAGCTTCATGATGAGTCAACATCGCGACAGAACAAAAGGAAGCTTACAACCCGGGTGATTTTACGAATCATCAACGACCTTAGTCACACCTCTTCTGACATAGACGATCATTTGTTACAACAATGGCACCCAAAACAATGCGCGCATTCGCGACAACCAATCGAGGCATTGGCGGCACAGCTTGGAAACTTGCAACGAGGTTCAGCATAGCGCATGACGTTTCAGTCAGACAGTTTCCTACACCTACACCGGGTGTGACTGAAGTCCTCGTCAAAGTCAAAGCTGTCGCACAAAATGTTTGTACCTTTCAAACTCCACTGAATGTTCAAAATTGACGTGTCACAGCCCACGGACTATAAACACATCGATCTCCTCGGTCGCCCTAATAGTATCCTTGGTTGCGATTATGCGGGTACCGTGGAATCTGTCGGCGCATCAGCAAAGGGAGATTGGAAAGTCGGCGACCGTATTGCAGGTGCCACTCATGGTGGCATCTACAACAATCGCGGCTCTTACGCCGAATACCTGATCATCGACGGAGACTTAGCTTGGGAAATCCCTGAATCTGTCCCATTCACCACAGCAGCTGTCTACGGCGTCTCTGCTGTTTCTGCCATGCAAGCTTTGAACCTCGTACTCGATCTCCCATGGCCAGGCGAGAAGCCTGTAGAAGCAGGCAGAGAAGTCTTCATCTACGGCGGCAGTACTTCTGCAAGCCTATTCGCCATCCAGATTGCCAAAATGGCTGAATTGCGTGTCATCACCACTTGCTCACCTCACTCGAACGACCTTGTCAAATCCTACGGCGCGGATGAAGTCTACAACTACAAAGACAAATCAAGTCTGCAGAAGATCAAGACCGCGCATCCGGATCTAGCTCTTGCATTCGATGGCTTCGGTGGCGCGGGGAGCAATGAATTCTGCTGTAATGTTGTCGCGAACAAGAATGGTAAAGTCGTTACGCTGGATCCTCAGGCAAAGAGCGCTGTCAAGGCTGTCGAGTTGGAGACGATGATCATGTACACAGTATTTGGTCGTGCTTTCCAGCTTGTACCTCCTATCGGACCCAAGTTCCCCGTCAAACTTGAAGACCGCGCAGGTTTGGCAAGATTCTATGCCATGTTGCCGAAATTGGTGGAAGAGCAGAGATTGAGAGCTCCTCCTATTCAGCTGAGAGGTACAGGATTCGACAAGATTGAAAAAGGGTTGGAGCTTCTGAAGAGTGGCAAGGTGTCGGGGCAGAAGCTGGTGCTCAAGCTGTACTGAAGGGGATCGGTATTGGTATGGTTATCAGGAGTGAAGGTTTTCGGTCTTCAGGCGCTCATATTTGCATTCTGCTATTCGCGTTATTTTGTCTTATATCGCATCTTATCAATTGATAGGGTAGACGGATCACATAATCATACTACATCATCGACCCCGCAGATAGGCGATCAATCTACCCCAACAGATAACCG
Organism: Aureobasidium lini; assembly: GCA_022813425.1. Classification (NCBI taxonomy): domain Eukaryota; kingdom Fungi; phylum Ascomycota; class Dothideomycetes; order Dothideales; family Saccotheciaceae; genus Aureobasidium; species Aureobasidium lini. Next base: position 47,784 of record JAKLML010000086.1, on the reverse strand, counting down.
ACATACCGACCCGCATACCACTCTTCACCATGTTATCTATAATGATCAACTGCGACTGTCTTGACATCCGCAGAAATCACATAATTTGGGAAAGGCATACGAAAATCTGCGACATACACGATGGGCAAAGATTGGAAAAAAGTCGCCGCGGCGAAGAATCAACGCATCAATGACAGCATACCGAAAGAATGGCGCATCGACACATCATCTCTCCCCGACAATGTCATGGAAATTCCAGCGACTAGCGGCATCCTCAGCAAAAGTGAACTCGACATCACAACCTCCTCCGCGACAGACTTGGTAGCAGAACTGGCAGCGGGAAAACTCAAAGCAGTCGACGTGACTACCGCATTCTGCAAGCGCGCTGCTATATCCCATCAAGTCACCAATTGCGCCTTGGAGTTCTTCCCCGAAATGGCGCTGAAGCAGGCCAAAGAATTAGATGATTTTTATGAGAAGAATGGAAGGACGGTTGGACCTTTGCATGGTTTGCCTATTTCTCTCAAGGATCAATTGCGCATCAAGGGGTTGGAGACTACTATGGGCTATGTGGCCTGGATTGACAAGTACGACACTGAAGACTCTGTGCTTACTGCAATGTTGAGAAAAGCGGGAGCTGTCTTCTACGTCAAGACTTCTGTACCGCAGAGTCTGATGGTCTGCGAGACTGTCAATAACATCACTGGTCGTAGTGTCAATCCTCGCAACAAGCATTTGTCTCCTGGTGGTTCCTCCGGCGGCGAAGGCGCGAATGTTGGTATCAGAGGTGGCATTATCGGTGTTGGCACTGATATCGGAGGGTCCATTCGTGTGCCTTCTGCTTTCAACTTCTTGTACGGATTGAGACCCAGTCACGGAAGACTGCCATACGGAAAAATGGCGAACAGCATGGAAGGCCAAGAGACTGTCCACAGTGTTGTGGGACCTATCACACATTCGGTCCCAGACATGAGACTGTTCGTACAATCTGTTCTGGAGCAAGAGCCCTGGAAGCACGACTCCAAAGTCACCCCCATGCCATGGAGACAATCCGAGCACGACATTGCAGTCAAGAAGATCACTTCTGACAAACTAACTCTTGGCTTCTTCAACAACGATGGTGTGGTGATGCCTCACCCGCCAATCCTCCGCGGCGTCGACAAAGTAGTCTCAACATTGCGCGAAAATGGTCACGAAGTCATCGACTGGAGACCCTACAAACACGACTACGCCGTCGACCTGATCCAAGGCATCTACGCCTCTGACGCAGGAAAAGACATTCACACCGTCCTCTCAGCATCAGGCGAACCTGCAATCCCTAACATCAACGATCTAGTCGATCCTTCCATCTCCGGCGCAGACATTACCAAACTCTGGGATGTACAGTTGCAGAAATGGAAATTCCAGATGGAGTATATCGAGGAATGGAATAAGCTTGAAGAGAAGTTGGGTAAGGAGATGGATGCGTTTATCATGCCCATCACGCCTACTGCTGCTATTCGCCACAACCAATTCAAGTACTATGGATATGCGAGCGCGATCAACTTGCTCGACTTCACGAGTGTGGTTGTTCCTGTCACGTTTGCAGACAAGAATCTGGACAAGAAGGATGAGAGTTTCAAGCCAATGAACGATATGGATAAGCAGGTGCAAGAAGAATGTAAGTTGCGTGGATGTCTTCGAAGTCGGACAGCAACTGACAAGATCGCAGACGACGCAGAAGCCTATCACGGCGCACCGGTTGCAGTACAGATTGTTGGACGCAGACTCACAGAAGAGAAGACAATGGCCATCGCCGAGGAGATCGGCAAGCTGCTAGGAAACGCTATCACTCCCTAGAAGGTAGTAAGAAGTCACGACAAATCACGAAGTATATCGCACAATGACACAGTAAATTTGTCAAAAAAACATTTGATTTGATTTGATTATAGTCACATCTCAAAGATGGAACACAAAAGCCTAGAGGTAAGAATCGAAAGCGCAACCATAACGCCTATTTAGAAAACCCACCTGTTAGTTCGGATAGCGCACCTAATTGTATTATACTATTGTCCGAGTAGAGTTGCCGGTAGAAGAGTTGTCAGAGTTGTTAAAGTCAGATGGTAGACCACTCAAGCGTAGAAGCGGCAGCGGCTGCAGTAAAAGCAGGCAGCATAAGCATTCCTAGACATAGTACGATAACAACTAGGGCAAACAGGAGTTGTGGGATGACGAGAGATGATGCAGGTGCCGGAGGCAGTAGAGGTGGAGGAGGGGACGCTCGAGCAGGGAGTAGTGGTGGAGTTGCACATCTTGCTGTTTGTGTTGTAGTTGTGGTTGCGGTTGTGTTTTTGTTGTGTCTGTGTTGTGTTGGGATGTGATTAGAGAAGAGGAGAAAAGGTTGTTAGAAAGGTATATTTATCGAAATGCTGTCGATGTAGTTGCTTTGTTCACGAGGACAAGGAGATTGTTCAGCCAGCTAGGAAGCTCAAAGAGCCATCGTAGTGATGAAAGGAACGCGAGGATTGGTGAAAGGCTCATGAAGACGAGTCAAAGGACTGGTTATTGTAAACAAAGGCTCAAAGGACAGGCATTTGACAAAGACATATGCACAAATCTATTGGATCAACATCACGGTACTGTAGACTATGGCTTGCAGGCTCACAACTATGCCGCCAAGAATGTGACTGGGGCATTTTACTGAACACATTGATCTCTGGTAAAAATCATAATCTAGTAATAATTGAAACACATGGATCATTTACGGACGATCTTCCTGCAGCAGCATGGCTTGTGTGAATTATGAGACATCTCAATTACGGATGAAGAAACACATGTGGGCATGGGGTGAGAGAATGATTGAGAGGAATCTTGTTGCTCATCAGAAGACCACACAGTCAGTGGAGAAAAAGAAAGGCAGTAAGAGAAGGATATTGATTGAGTCCAGAGACACAAAAGCTCAACACCATAGCACGCTTTGCAAGCCAAAGCGCGGTTCAGCAAACCTTAAGCACAGTTCGGTCTTCGTTCCTCCATCGCATCATAGCAACTAGGGCCCAGAATGCCAGGTATGTCGGAGTTTGATAAACCGTGTTGATGGTTATCTAGAAGGTGTGTATCTTGCTGATTCCAGTGTGATCAACAGGGTCAGAACAAAGCAGTCTGATCTAGCTGCTGGCTTGACCAAGTTGAGATGAGAACGAACAAGGAGTATTGTCAGATCCATCTCAACCATGGCCGGGGGTACTCATAGCTCCAGTCAGTATCTTGAACATCTATCACTCTCCGCCATCTAACCATCTTCTTCTCCTCAGCCGTTGTAAACAGCTGCCCCGAGTTCCTGCTCTGCTATGAGCGATCAAATGTTTACACAAAGAGAACCCTGTATGGCGATCAGAGTCTTGCTACCCTGAGAAGGCAAGAAGAAGATGAGACTTCTATGCCAGATATGGATGGAACCAATCGAGCGTTCTCGTGGTACATTTACTGCAGGGATCTCATTCAAATCTCGTTAAGAAGAATACTGCTTCGTCTCTTTTCACAACCAATTTTTGATGGCCAAACCTATACGAGCCTAGCTGACTAGGGATGAAGATTAGAGCTTACGAAGAGGAGAGGATCCATCCCCTGACTCTGACAGGCTACAGCAGAAGCCTGAGGCGTTATTTACCTGCTGCTCACAAGGAATCTTGCTGCAGCTGAAAAACATGGAGTGAGGTCCTCAGGACGTAGTTGTGATTGGACCTCACGAGGGGTGCAATGCATGAAAAATTCATGCACAGCTGACACTGACAGTGGTCTCGAATGGGATATATTGTACACCACCTGAGCCACAAGAGTCACAATAGAACTGATTGTGAGGAAAGTCAAGAACAGTGTATGTCGCCAAGGACCAAAGCTGACATCTTGAGGCACGAAATCAAAACTGGCGATTGCGACAAGCTCATTCATGATGCTTGGTGAACTGTTGGAATAGTGCTTGATTACCTTGTTTTGACTCTAACTCTGCTGCCCCTAAATTTGTCCAGTCATGAAGAGGTAGTCTTCGCAGGAGATCCCCGCATGGAGCAAGAGTTACTAAGGCGTTACCTTCGTGCGTGCTCTGCCTCTGCGTTCTGTACTGTATTCTATGAACTTTCTCCACATAGGAACGTACCTTGCTTCAGCTCCACATCCGAGCTAGCTGCTGTCTCTTCAGAACAGCTTGTCAAGATGCAAGCCACAGTAAGCCTGAACCTTTTATATTTTCGCTCTAGAATATCATTACAGCCGCGCTCGTGATCAACGCTAGTGTGCTGACAAGCGCTTCCATACATTGTGGCGCTGAGTATTCCCTGACTTTTGCTGGGTTCAACAACTCTGCCGTCTCGACTTACACCTCAATGTCAGCGCAGAAATCAAGGCTTCTACATAACCAGTACATTGGACCATTGACCATCCCTGACAACCCACTACATAAGCAATGGAGAGGTTTAGCTGCGAATTATCTACAATGACGTCTATATTTCAGGAACTCCGAAGACGCCACATTCCCCCGCTCAACTCATGCGTTCTCGACTTCATCTTCGGCAACATCGATTTGACCTTAAGAGCGTTCTTCAATGTACCACATCACACCTGTTAAACCTTTTCCAACAAAATCCGACACAATAGCAACATCCAGCTGACCCATACCGCAAGCGGAACGGTACGAGTCACTCATAAGCCTCAGGTGAAAGCCTTTGTATTTTTATCAAGAGATGCCAAGATGAATTGCGGCAGAGGAATCTCGAGATCGGAAACCACAATAACATCTGGGAATTTATCTGGAGATGGCGCACTCACTGCCTGAGATACATGCAGGTATAACACCGAGACTTGTCAGCATGGCAGTTCTACTCCAACTACTACCAAGCCACGAGACTGCGGCAACTTCGGAGAACAGGAAGGCTTATGGCTGCAAGCATTGCGAAGAGCTTAAACATCTTGGCCAATCCCGGCACGATGTTTAGAGCTGAAACAAGGCTCATGCTTCGTATATCACTGGACTTCTATAATTGTACACGCTCTGGACCACAGCTCAGAGCTGGAGAACCCGAGATGACCCTCCGAGGCAAGTGCAACAAGTCTTCGGCCACACTTTCAAGAGATACCTACCTGGTTCCTCTCGAACGACATGATTTCCTCTGAACTAGGTTGGGAGTGACTGTCAGTGTCCACACGTCCTACCAAGTCTGGAGCGTCAAAGAGATGCTGCTCACCCGTAAGATAACTCCAGATCAATAGAGTCAAAAGCTCTAGACAGCAGACACACAGATCTACCTCGAGTGCAAGTCTCAAACGTCTACCTTTGACATGAACGGGCTCACATCAGCACTTGCACAGCTGAAAAAGTCTGGACTTTTCTGACGACTCAATCATGGGCCTGAGTATACTTTTTAATTCATCGATTGCGTCAGTACTAGTTGATTGTTCAAATATATAGATCAGGCCATGAACTTCTGATTATCCAGATACCACCTACATTACCTCAACCACAAAGCACAGATCCAATCATGCATCTCTTCGTATGTCCCCCCGAATCCTCTACTTGCCAGAACTGGAGCTGACTCTAACACAGAACACTTCAATCGCGTTCGCGTCTCTCTGTCTAGTTGGACCAACTTCCGCGGTCGCTGTAGCAGTGCCGAACCTCGAAGGGGGGCCGGTAAGCCTACCGGAGGGCCAGCGAAAGCCAGTGTCGTCATATACGCCGAACCATACACTTGCTCTGATCCAAACACAGTATGTGAGATCTTCTACTGTCCTGCAAAATGCCCGTCTCTGACAAACATATAGCCCCCGCCCACTGATGGCAGTGCTGGAATTGGCAAGACATATCTTGGTGTAACGGAAAATGTATGCACAATCCTCAACCCATCTCTCAGCATCACTGGCGCCGTCACTGCAAATCTGGTTCAGGCTCCCAAGACCGGCACTGCTGGTTGTTGTACGTGTGAACTCTATCTCCATCGGCGATGCCATAGCTGACATGTTTAGATATCGAAATGTACAAGGAGGCTGGGTGCGGTTTGACGCTTACTAATCAGTTTCACGGATGACCATTCAATGGTATAGATACTGCTAGCACGTTGGGATGTGCAAATGCCGTTGGTGGATTTAGTTATGGAGCAATGACTCTTTTGTGTGTCTAGAACTACATATCACTGGAGAGCAAAAATCATTACTACGAGTCAAGTACAAGTTTACATTGGAAAGATGTCAGTTTCAATCGGTAGATTCCAATCGGTAAAGTTTGATTGTATTGTATGCGACAACTGCCATTCTGGCAAGTTAATGTTATGAATGAGAGCGATTTCTGTAACATCTCAAAGCACGAGAGAGATAATAGCAGGACCGGCTGTTCACTTATCCAGGACACGGCTTTGTTCCATGAACTCAATCCTCTCAACTACTTCCTAGGTTCTCTCAGAATTAGCTCCTATTCAACAACCCCATTGTCCTCCACCATCAATGCATTCCCTCAACCAACCCCCAGAATGAATATAACCATCCATCTCCAAACCTCCCTCCCATGCTTCACCACTTCACCCACCACACCACCAATGCCCAACCCCTCCATAACCCTCACCCCCACAATCTCCCAAGCCCTCATTCCTCAACTCACGACCACAATCAATTTGACACTTGAGATCAAGACCGTTCACGACGACGACGATCGGAAGCTTGCTATAGCACAAGCGGTGATTTTGCGTTGTATCGTGGCGGTTGTAGGTGAGATGTTGGCTTTGTGGAGACTTGATGAGGAAGTTGATTGAGTTGAATGAGGAAAATGGGGGTGGTTAGAATAAGAACTAGGTGAAGTGTGGGAATTGGGAGATGGGCAGAGTGTTCAAGATAATCTGGAAGAAGGAAATACAAAGGGTTGTGGTATCTTTTTTCCCATCTGTTTGGTTCAATCTCGTGCTCTGGCTAGTCCTTCTCTTTTGGTCGGCTTTTACATCATATCTAATCACATTTTCTTTTTCACATGGACCTTCTCACTTCTATCAAATGTCTCGCTATTGTTCTCAAAAAGTGTTTTGCATAATTGCCCAGCTAAATCAGCATAATCACCGACGGAGGACGACTCCGATGGTGGCAGGAAATTTTTATGTTCACCCATTCTCAAAGACTAAAGTGCCCAATGGTCGAAGCACAAGATATCCTTCTGAGCTAAGTCTAGTCTGTAAGATATTCCTCATCGTCGAGATCAAAGTCATTCAAGCGCCGGATAAACTCCTCCTGACTGATCTTCTCTTTGCCATCTCTCTTTGAGATCGAAGGTATTTCCGGCTGGAGGTACGGTTTATGACTTGACATATAGAGCCCTAATCGCAAGCCTGGTACAAAGACGTCCAGTGAAGACTGATTGCGAATGAGATTGGCAACTTTTGTTTCTAAAGGGGTCATCCTGGAAATCATTGGGAGCCCGTGAATGCCAAGTGCTTCGGCCAATGATCCTGGCCTACCAATGGCTTCAACTTTCGAATCTGGCAATTCTCTTTGTTTCCCAGGGGCTTCGTTGTCGCTGTAACAAATAATCTCGTCTCTTTCGTCGAACCTGTAGTATTGATATATAGCTTCGTGTACTGCTTGCCATTTACGAGACGTGGGGCCTGGTTCTTGTTTTAGCACAATTCGCGATTGAACATTGTCTTTCTCACCTGTTGGTAAACTCAGATCAATCTCTTCCAGATGGGCACATTCCTCGACAAGGCCCATTACCACGCTCGTGACAAAAGGGTCTCGTCGATCTGAACTGCGAGACATGGGAGTACTTATTACACCAGCCTCTGTGAGAATCCCATGCCATTCATCAAATTCTTCTTTGGCTACGCCCATGCTAATTGCGGTCTCCAGCTTAACATCACCAGATGGTATCGTCAAGCTTTTCATCTTTCGACATATTTCTTGGAAGGAGTTGGAGCAAAGCTGCGCTAACGATTTGGCAAATTTTCTGGGGTCATCATCGCTGCTGGGGCTCTCGTATGTATTGTTGCTCGGAGCTGGGCTGTCGCGGGGCTCATCGTATATCCAGGGTTGCGTCTGTCCGCGTTGAGGAAGTGGCAGCTTATACCTACCGCTCGAGCCTTTCGAGGCTTTTGCGTCTGTCTTGTTCGCCTCTGTCGTTGACGGACGAGTCATGGTTGGAATCATTTTGTGAGATGCTGGTGTGAGTAGTGGGATGGAGAAGATGGAGTTTGAAATCAGCTACAGCTGGTGTGCTGTCGTGGCAGATGATATGTCTGTATTCGAACAATGCTGACAAGCAGTGAGATTGCGTCACCGCATAATTCATCCAATCCAAGCTCTAGTACATGCGATGTGGTATCTGATGTACTCGTGGAGAGAGCGTGTATTCCATATTTCTATTGGTCAGAAGACTCGCCATAACGTCTATGTAGACGCTTCGGGATCAACTCCGCCGAGTCTTTGCTGACTGCATCGAACCTGAGGCTAGAGGAGTCTTGCTCAGCAGACATTTGACTCAGCGTTATGCATAAGGATCATGTGGGCTGACTCCGCGCAGGATTTGGGGAATCAGACCATCGGTCATTGACATGATATAGCTCCAGGCATCTCTCTGAGCCCCAGCGTCCCACAACTGTCGCAGGAAACTCTCGAAAAACATCGAGATGGAAGTCCTCCCACCTTTTCCTACTGCACTTAGTGTCGCAACAAAAGCTATGTTTGAAGGCCGCAGGCTCATGGGTTCTTATAGACGCTATGGTAAAGCCGAGCTGTAAGTCAAATTCGCACATGCAATCAAATGACTTTGCTAAATTTGCTTTCAAGTGAGATATATTGCGTGGTAAAGGACCTCAGAAGCTCACGGATGATGCTGGACTGTTGGCAGACCTGGTGGGCTAGAAAGCTCGGAGAATATCGTCGCTCAAGAAACGACTATGATGTGATCACGTACTCCAGTATCTGGGGCGAGAGCTTTCACATGATTCTCAATACTTTGGTCATCATGCTGGACAATCTGGTAGAGGTTCAGAACATTCTGGCATCTTGCGATAGACCAAGCTCATACCGACCACGCCAAAGAGGACAGAGGGTCCCCTTCCTCATCAGATGGTTCTATCCCGGTTTCGAATTCAGATCCGAAGGAAGTCGCTACGAGATTGTAAACACATCTGTGTTCCTCATCTCTGGGTCCGGTATACCACAAGGATGTTCGATATCCAGAAGGAGGGCGCTCTGGTGTACAGCAATACGCGAAGAAGTTGACGATCTCTTGTTCAAGGTTGCACGGGGCCAAGAAGACCTGGAGAGCCTTTCAACACAAGCCTTTGACGAATGGATCACGAAGCCGACCAGAATACACACGCCCCTGCTCCTGAAGGAGACACTGACGGTGAAGCGAGCTGTCGACATTCTCTCCGACTCGCTCAGATCTTCTTCTTCCAGAAGAACTTTGACAGGCATTGGGCTGGTCCGCGATCGCAAGACGTTGCAAAATTGCAGCAACATAATCAATAGACGGTCCCCATTGTCCCATACTTCGGTAGTTGTCCCAATCACCGCTGAAGTTCAGAATGGATGCCGGATATCTCATCAGGCTTTGTTGGCAGAGATAGACCTTGACTTCAACCTCAGGTTCCATCCGATCAGCGATATACACATCGCCGATGTAGTGTATGGGAACGACCGAGCCCATCTCGAGAAGATCATCAGCCCTATCGATGACACCTTTGAGTCTGCTCTGCGAAGAGTTCAAATGGCCCTCACTATCTGCATCAGTGTATTCGATCTGTACCATTCGGGCACACTCTCTCCTGATCTCAGTATCGCCCACATATACAGCTACAACCACAGGTTGTTCTCTCGCGACGAGCGATCCCAACTGCTTTACAAAGAGCAGACGTACGTCACCGCCAGCAGTCGTCACTCCCCCACCCCGGAGCTCACCCCCTTTGATCACATGCGGAAAATCATTCGTTCGGATCTAGAAGCGCTTACCGATGATAACCTGTTCCATCGTCTGGGCATCGTGCTCTTTGAGATAGGACATGGCAAGCGGTATCGGCATGTCCGAAGTCTACCGGACGTCCCACGTACTGCGCTGGGTTATCAGCCTGACAGCGCTGCCATCCGAAAGATTGACGAAAGCATCGATAGTATAAGACTAGGAAAACAGTACTCCATGATCGTTCGACAGTGCTTGAGCGGAGGATTAGGCGCAAACGTGCGGGAGGCATCGAGAACAAGCTCTGCTAAGAAAGTGATCGGTGGTCTAAGGAAATACGAGAGACAGTTGGAAGCCAACCTGAATTAAGCATAACGGTCGTTTGCCCAGGCGCGGTGACAGTTCGGGATCTTGCAATTATTCATTGAGAGAATCTATCGTCCTCTTCCGGTGTATATACTGATACTACCTTCTTACTCCTTATACAGCCAAATCAACATACTCTGATAATCCCTAACCATCCACGGCAAATTGACACCCCCATTCATCAACGTATTCCCACTCAACGTACCATTAAACGCATTACTCGAATACCTCGCCTTGCCATCCAACCCCTGCATCTTCAACGGCGGCGCAGCAGGCTTGATCTTTGCAAATTGCTGGAATGCAAAAACCACCGCTGTGTTTTCATCTTTGGACACGAATTGTACGGCAGGCCAATTTGTATCGCTGGGCCAGGCGATGCGGTAGAAGGAGCCAGAGATGACGATGGGATTGATTTTTTCCCAGGTGGATATGATACCTGGAATTGCCTCGCGTTCGTCGGCGGAGAGTTCCGAGGGGTTGAGTTCGAAGCCGAAGGATCCGCACATGAGGGCGACGTGGGCGCGGTATTCGATGGAGATGTTTCTTCCAGTGAGACCGTTAGGGACAGCGGAGACATGGCAGGCCATGGCAGATAGCGGGTAAGCTAGAGAGGTGCCGAGTTGAATGGTCAATCGATCCGCGGCGTCGGTGTTGTCGGACGTCCAGGACTGGGGGTAGTAGTGCAGGACACCTGGATCGAAGCGACCGCCACCAGAGGCACAGCCTTCCCAAAGAATCTCTGGGTAAGAGCCAGTGAGATTGTCCATGACGCGGTACATGCCCAGAGTATAAGCGTAATCGGCAGCAGGTGAGGACATTTCGTGAATGGCTCTGTTGTTGTCCCACTTGATATATGAGATGTTTGCAGACTTGATGACATTAGAAATGGCGTTGATGAGGTAGTTTTGAACCTCTGGGAGTGCCAGGTTCAGCACCAATTGATTGCGGGTCAAGGTTCTGACATGGTTGCCGGCATACATGACCCAATCAGGGTGCTCGTGGTACAAGGTAGAGTTGGGATTCACCATCTCAGGCTCGACCCAGATACCGAACGCAAGGTCACTGCTAGAGTTTGCGACTGCATAACTATCGACAGTCTCGGTGTAAGGAGCCAAGCCGTTGGGGAAGTGGTCAGGATTGGGTGTCCAGTCGCCAAGTCCAGCGGTATCGTTGATGCGAGCATAAGGTGTTTTGCCAAACCAGCCATCATCATTTACGAAAAGTTTGATGCCAAGTCCGGCCGTCTCATTTGCAAGGTTCTCAAGCGACGTTTCGTTGATCTCGAAGCCTAGACCTTCCCACGAGTTGAGAAGAATAGGTCTGGTCTCGAAAGTGTGGTTGGATCTGGAAAGATGGTTGCGGTACAAGTCGTGGAAAGATCTGGACATGCCTCCAAGACCTGTGGAAGAGTAAATAGCGACAGCCTCAGGTGATTGGAAAGTCTGGCCAGGTCCAACAGGAATACTAGCATGGAGAGGGTTGAGACCAAGCAAAACACGGACAAATCCATGAGAGAAGCGCTCGGCAGTCGCAGCAAAACTGCCAGTATAGACGAGATTGAATCCCCAGGCTTCACCAGTGGTCTCGGTTGTGGTTGGATCGTGCAGGACGAAGAATGGGTTGTGGACGTGAGATGAGTATCCTTCGGTACTTCTGAATCCAGTCTCACCAAAGTCGACATTTCTGATGACTCTGTTGGCCTCATGAGACCAGTCACCCTGAAGCTCGAGCATCTTGAGATCAAGATTGGGCAGATCAGTACTGAAACTGGCTGCTCTCTCGATTGAAATGTTGTTGGTGCCATTGTTGGTGATCTGGAAGCTTCTAGCAATGGCATTGTATTCGGGGAAGATGGAGTACGACAATGCAGCAGAGACGTCCGAATAGTTGTCATAGAGTGTCACCACCAGCGTTGTCACATCTCCGTCATTCCCAAAAGTCGCAGGAAGACCAGGAAGCGCAGGCTTGCCAGGTACAACTTCGTGGCTTTGATAAGTGAAAGCAGAGACGGTATCACCATCGGCATGGCTAATGTGAATAGCAGGAAGTCTGAAATCACTGCGACCGACATCCGGAAATTCGCGACGAATGTTGGTCAGACCCGGTGTCCCAACATTGTCAAGACCTGTTGACCATCCGCTATTGGAGATTGTAGCAGGATCGGTGAAATCGTCAACAGGTCCACCGAAATGGTCCGAGATGAGGTCGCCAGAACGAGGGTCAACGTGGAAACGGTATGAAACATCAGCGCCACTCAACGAGAAGTTGGTGCCAGAGGCAGTGATGTCTTGAAGATTGCATCAGCTTGGGTGAAGAAATAGTGGTATCGCAATCGCCTACTAACCTCCGTTGACAGAAGCCACGAAGCCAGCAATAAATGATAGACCGAAGAAGCGATTCGTAGAAAACATGACTTGTGTTCCTCGTCAAAACCAAGGATGGGAGAGGAAACACAGATTACACGAGGTGATGAGGTTCTTTATATATGTCATGAGAACCGGCAGAATGCCAGCCGAAGCGGCGCGCTGTGATGCGAAGGTTGGGTGTTTGCTTGGCTGATGTTGATCAACTCTGCACGCTCTGCACGCTCTGCATCAAACCTGGAGATCGACATGCGATGTGGGGTAAGTTCAGTAGAGATCACGGAAGGACAAGGCACCAAGTGGTGGATAAACACGACCCTTGCCGTCAACTTCTGCTGCGCACATGGCATGATTGAAGCGTAGAAGCATCTCGGATACGACCTTAGCATTAATCGGTCCGAGTGATACCTTAAGCTTGCATTATCACTCTCTTGCCGAAGATCCGTTTATTCTGTTCCTAATTTACCGGACCTGAATTTGCACGATCTAATTAGGACAGCATCAGTCCTTAGGTATACATCATACCTAAATTGAACTGGAAGCATTGCTCGATAGTCTTTCACAGGGCAACACGGACCCTTGGTATACCACTACATACAACAATCAGGCAGGTAGGACAAAAGTGACGTGCAGAAAAGACTTTGCCAACCTCCTCCTCCATGTGGAGAAGAAACCTTCAAAGCGGGGTTTGGCGGAGCGAAGAACAAGCGGGGTCGATGCGGATTTGGTGGAAAACTTGCGGAATTGGAAAACAAAAGTGGAGTATCCCGCAGACGGGCGGGATCGTAAGAGGTTGGAAGTTTTCGGCCGAGCTCATGTGATGCATAAAAGATGGTTGTTGCATAAAAGGCAAACTGTATAATGACATTTCAGGGTGATGCCCTCGACGACCTTTTTATGCCCACCCGATTATTCGTGTTTAGAGAAACGGTACATTGTAATTAGAAGTGAAGAGACATCCTACACAAAAACACAGAACGTGAACATCTCCTAAGGCTACGATAAGATGGGAGAGGATGGAACATGACCCGAGAACTCGATGAGTTTTTAGTGAATGGTTGGATTCATCTGTCGTTTGTGACATCTACTCATTCAACCTCAACACCCTAACCGCATTCCCACCCATAACATCCTCCGCCTCTTTCACCCCAAACACACTCTTCACAGCCTCCGCATTCGTCCTAACAGACAACCACTCCTTCTCCCCTTCCTCCAACGGTGGGAAAAACGGATGATCGGTTCCAAACATCAACCTATCACTCCCGGACGCTTCCACCGCAGCTTTCAACCCAGCATCCCCATAAACCACCGCATCAAGATATATATTCGACTTCAAAACATCCCAAACACTTTTCCTGCCCTCGATTTTGCCTGCCGATTTCAAGTGTCCGTCATGTTTGATGCAAGATTCGATTCTACCGGCGAGAAAGGGTAATGTACCGCCTGAATGTGCAAGGAGGATTTGCAGGGAGGGAAAGGTGTCGAAGACGCCGGAGAGGATGGCGCGGGTGATGGAGATTGTGGTTTCGAGGGGGAAGCCTAGGGCTAGAGGTAATACGTGACCGTAATCTGCCGCTCTGTCGCCATAGACGGAAGTGGGGAGACCGTAATGAGGATGTAAAAAGACGAGTTGTTTTGTTTCTTGCAGGGCTTGCCAGATGGGGTGGAGAGCAGGGTCGTCGAGACCGGCGCCTAGACCGGATGTGCCGATGATTACACCACGCATGTGCTTCAAGCTCTGCAGACGTTTGATTTCTTCGACGACGGCAGGGGCGCCTGCGGAAAGGGGAAGAGTGCCAAAAGCGTATAGACGGCCTGGATGTCTGGCACAGACTGCTTCAACATCATCGTTGATTTGTTTCGCAGCTTCGGGGGCATCTGTAGGTTCGCACCAATCCAACCATGGGTTTGCGAGCGAAATGACACTGATGTCGATGTTGTGTTGATCCATGAATTTGATCTTTTCTTCTTCTTCGTAGTATTCTGGGCCGATGGGTCTGCCTCGTGCTGTAGAAGTCGCGGCGTCTTCGCTGGGAAGGATCACGAGACGCTCGCCGGCTTCTGGGTTGTCTGGGAAGGTGCGCATATAAGGTACTGCGGACCTTGAGCGTAGCAGCGAGACATAGGCTGGAGGGTAAATGTGTGTATGAACATCGACAACTGGTGACATGATTGCGAGTAAAGTTGTTGCTGAGGTAGAGAAAGTTGTAGAGGTTGGAAAGAAAGATCAAGGCAAGAAGAGAGAAACTCGCGAATTGTTATCTTTGATCTGTCAACATTTCTGTACCTGTCACGCCATATCAACGTTCAATTGACCAGCTGTTGTTTTCAAGTGCCTGATCAACAATGCATACAATAACCGCGATAGGAAAATAAGATAAGAAGACATAAACAGAAGGTGTGGTGACCCCGCATTCGTCCAACCCCACCATGAGCGGAGCTTGGAGATATGCTTTCGCCTATCATGCATGACACTGATAAGGATACAGCGGAGCTGAGCGTGAGTGTAACGATAAGCAAAGCTGAAGAGGAGGGAAAGAAAAAGGTACAAATACCGTAGAAGCTCTTTTGGAGTTGTTGTTAGTCAGTTTTCTCATCCAACTTACCTGAGCGATATACCAAAACATGAGCACCCCTACAGTCACCACGGCGGTCGGCGCCGACAACTTGACCATTCCTGTGAGTTGACCGTGTGATGTAGCTTAGCTTAATGCGAGCTGAACTGACATGACTAGCTCATCGACTTCTCAGCCTTCCAGACGACTGATCCTACCATTCGTGAAGCTACTGCCAAAGCCATCTTGTCGGGCTTCCAGACTGCAGGCTTCATCTACATTCGCAATCACGGCATTGACAAAGCTGCAGTGGAAGAGGCATTCAAGTACAGTGCCGACTTCTTCAAGCGACCGGTCAGTCAAAAAGAGCAGCTGGCATGGACGACACCAGAAGCCAATCGTGGCTATGTCCGTCAAGGTCGTGAAAAGACGACAGATCTTGTAGATCCCACCGAGATTGAGAAACAAAGAGCTCTGGAAGGAGCTGACCTGAAGGAGTCTCTCGAGATTGGCCGTGAAGGTGTGGCAGGACTTGAGAACCAATGGCCAGACAGATTTGATGAAGATGGCAAAGTGTTCCGAGAGAAGATATTGGGCTTCTTTGAGGTTTGCAAGGATCTCCATGTGCAGGTCATGCAAGCCATTGCTGTCGGACTTGGAATCGACGAGCACTGGTTTGACAAGTTCTGCAATGCTGGCGACAATACATTGAGACTACTACACTACCCGACGGTGAGCAGCAAAGTGTTTGCTGAGAATAAGAACAGTGTGCGAGCAGGAGCGCATACAGACTATGGTGAGTAACAACAACACATATCTACCTTGAGTTGAGAGTTGACAGAAGCAGGCTCAATCACACTGCTGTTCCAAGACGCCCGTGGTGGACTACAAGTGCTGTCACCAATGGGTACCTATGTCAATGCAACACCCATCGCAGACACGATTGTGGTCAACGCAGGCGATCTTCTCGCAAGGTGGAGCAACGACACGATCAAGAGTACCAAGCATCGTGTTGTTGAACCACCTGTCAAAGAAGATGCGGATTTCCACCCAGCAAGATACAGCATGGCGTACTTCTGCAACCCCAATTTCGACAGATTCATCGATGCGATTCCTGGAACATTTGACGAGGCCAAGCAGAAGAAGTACCAGGGAGTGAACAGTGGGGATTATCTCGTGCAGAGACTGACGGCGACGTATTGAGTTGTCGAGTAGACAGAGTTGACCACAGAGATGAAGATGTGAAGACTGATGAGTTCAAATCGATTGTTTCCAGAATAGAGTGTTGCAATGATGGTGATGTTCAAGTAGGTGAAGGCGGGCGAAAAGATGCGACGGTCGGGCCAAGTGCAGCCGAAATGGACGAAGCTCCAAGAAATGGAAGTCCATCGTCACCGTCTTGAAAGCGCAACTTTATCACCACTTTCTCTCCTACAATCAACCCAACCATCCACAATGCGCACCCACTTGTCATCCCCAATGCAAGCGCTCTATCGCGTCTTTGTACAGCCGGCCATCACGACACGCACACGACCAACCACATTACACTCCATCAGCAAACCTCTCACCTCCACCCGCACCTTCACCTCGTCCCCACCAAGACTAGCAGCAAAAGGCCCCCCAGCAAAGCGCAAACAACTCTGGGACGAAGAGATTCCCGCCCGGCGCATCCAACTCGTCGACCCCACCACAGAAAAACTCCAAGAACCCCAACGCCTCCGTGACGTCCTCTCCACCATCGACAGAAAAGCCTACCGTATAATCTGCGTAACGCCTCCCCCGGCAGGAGATTGGTCTCAAGAATGGATACCCACGTGTAAACTGCAAGATAAAAAGGCTGCTTACGAGGCGGAAAAGGCAAAGAAGAAGACTGCGCAGGTTAAACAGGCGGCAGAGGGGACAAAGACGTTGGAGTTGAATTGGGCCATTGATACAAATGATTTGGGGCATAGGATGAAGAGGATGCAGGACTTTTTGAGCCAAGGCAAGAAGGTGGAGATTATATTGGCAAGAAAGAAGGGTGGCAGAAAGGCGACAGCGGAGGAGTGTGAGGAATTGTTGCAGAAGATCGGATTGGCAGCTGAGGAAGTCAAGGGCACCAAGGAGCTCAAGAAGTTTGAGGGCAAGTTGGCTGGGATGGGCAATCTGACATATGAGGGACCCAAGCCGTAGATGGTGTTGATGTTGGAAGATTGTATGAATACAGGTGTGGTATAGAAGCTGTACATGTAAGATAGACAGAGTCAAGCTCAGGCTCAAGACAAAGCTCAAGCAACAATCTTGACTCTTGACGAAAGATCGCTCGAGTGCTGCTGGAAGATCTTATCGAGAGCCTTCTTCTCAATCACGACGCGACCACCTTCGAGCAAGTCCTTGACGTCGACCTTGTCCACGGTCAAAGCGCGAGCCTCCTTGTCCATGCCAGGTTGTTGGAGTGCAGTGAACAGCTTCTCCCTCTTCTCCGCCGTGACAATCAGAGTACCGCCATTCGTGTTGCCCCACTTATTCCACCTTAACAACTCTTTCAACCATCTTGCAGCTCCAGGCCCCTCAACCTCAATCTCGGCAGCAGTATCCAGCAAAATCAACTCTCCCTTCTTGTAGCGGTAACTCAAGGCAGTCCTCCATGCCAAATCGTAAATCTTGCTGGGCAAATCGGTGCTAAAGTCTCTGGGCTTGGGACCGAAAGCCACACCACCACCTCTCAACATAGGCGACTTCTTGTCACCCAGACGGGCGCGACCGGTACCCTTTTGTGGACGGACTTTGCGGTTGGAGCCGTGCACTTCGGAACGGTATTTTGTGTTTGCTGTTCCCTGGCGTGTTGCGTCGCCCTCAAAGACGATTGCCCGGTGGAGAATGTCACGGCGGAGTGGTAGAAGAAGATGTGTGCTGGGGTATGTGGTGAAGGTCTTGGGTTCGACCGAGGGAAAGTCGTGGAGGGTGCATGTCGCAGTCGAGAGGAATGGGTTGGCTGGTCGTTCCGAGAGGCGGCTGGTGGCTGAAGCCGGTGTAGGTGGCGGCGGTGTGAATTGGTCGTTCAAGACAGGAGCGGTCGCAGTCGAGGAAAGAGTGGCATCATTGTATGACTGGGCGATTGTGGCAGCAGGTGCTTCGGGTGTCGATGCAGGGAGAGATTCAGTGGCCAGTCCGCGCGCAAATACCTGCTGTTGTTAGTGACTGCCTTGAGACGGGTATTCAAGCAGACGTACGGAAGGAGCAGATCTCCAGCGGGCGCAGTTGATTACGGCTCTTCGTGTAGCCATTGTGATTTGTGGATAGTAGAATAAATGCGGAAGTCGCGATGCGGTGGTGCTTGCGGAGGGTGGATTTGGATGCACGAAAAAGTCGGTCTTGGCACTGGCTTTGGACATTCGCGCCTTCCACAATCCAAGTCGGATCGAATCAAGAGGCAACAACGACACAATGGCCTCATCTTCACGCGCCCTACGAGGCCTCTCAGTCCGCGCCTTCTCAACATCGGCCCCGGTCGCCGAAGAAGTCGCCGCCACAACAGCCGCCGCTGCATCGACACAAGCTCCGCCGCCATCTTCCCTCGATCGCGACAATGTCTTCACTCCCAGAGCAGAGCGCAAGCTTCTTCGCACCCGTGGTCTTACTCCCGTCGGATCTCGCAGACGTCGTGCTGCCATCCTCTCTGGCTCGCGCATTCCCTTCGAACAACTCCCCTTCCAATGTTTCCAAGAAGCCCGCAAGGTCTTGATCCAACACCGCCAGGAAAAGGTGGAAGATATCGACGCTGAACGCCAGAAGATTGCTAGACTAAAGGCTGCATCTGTGGAACCCCAAAATGAGCAACGGCACCAACACCGCATCAACAGCATGGAGCGCTACCTGGAACAACTCAAGATTCACGCAGACATCAACGACCCCATGGTCAAGAGGAGATTCGAGGACGGCAAGGGTGAGTGAACCTTACTGTATCGTTGCTGAAGGAGAGAAAATTAGTACTGACAAACCTCAGGCGACATGGACAAGCCCATCTACCGCTACCTCGCCGACAAGAAGTGGCGCCAATACGACCGTATGATCATCATGCAGCGCATCACTCAGATGAATGTTGTACCAGATGTCTTGCCCGCCATCGACCCTACCCTCAACGTCGACATCTCATTCGGTCCTCGCGACGTCCAACCTGGTGAATTTGTCGACAGCAGAGTCTCCGAAGTGCCTGCCCACCTCAACATCCAACCCTACAACAAGGGCGAACGCTATGTCAGCATCGCAATTGTCAACCCGGATGTTCCCAACGTAGAGGCCGACGGCTTTGACTACCGCTGCCACTTCCTCGCCTCCAACGTCAAGATCTCTCCCACTCAGACTTCCGTCTCCCTCGCCAAGCTGAACGACGACCAAGTCATTCTTCCCTGGTTACCCGCCTACACTCAAAAGGGTCTGGCATACAGCCGCATGTCCGTTTTCGTCCTTGAGCAAAAGGATGGTCAAATCTTGGACGCAAAGGCCCTATCACAGAGATACGAGCATGACGACTTTATCCTCAGAAGTTTCGTCGACAGACACGTCTTGAAGCCTGTCGGTGTAAACTTGTTCAGAAGCAGACATGATGAGGGCACTGCTGGTGTCATGCAAAGAGCGGGCATTCCCGGTGGTGATGTCGAGTTCAAGAGAAAGAAGATTGAACCTCTGCCTTACAAGAAGTTGCCTGGTTCAAGATACAGGTAGTTTTGTCCAGGACTTGTACTTTTATATCCCTTGTTCTTACCATCTTATGTATCATACCAAAATCATGTACCTACTTTCAGTACCTGTCTTCCGAGGTTTGCATTGTTCTTGTTTTGGCGTTGAGGGATGGGATCTTTCAGAAATCGATTTCACTGTGACTGGATTGTTTTACTTCTCAATGCGATAACAACTCAACGGTGATCACCGCTTGAATGCGTGGTCTTGTAGATTCAAAATGAACGGCTCACAGTTGCGGCATTCAATCTCGAAAAAATGGTCATCGGCTCTTCATCGGCGAGTCGAAATTATGGACTTCGCAGCATCATGGAGAACATGCCCTTTGCCATCATCAACCATCACCACTTTTGTAGGCGGGTGTTGTCTCGAGACAAATAGCGACCGGTAGGTGAATAAAGTGTACGAATCGATTGGTATCATCTCCAGTTTCTTTTCTCCACGGAGGTGCCCGCAAAAATATGGTCAACATGGTCAACATCATGGGTTCAGACAATCTTCTTCCGAGAAAAGTGGACCCAGCAAGACTCAACAGAGCCCTGACAACGACACTGCTTTATCATCCAAGTATAAGACAAATAACCCAAGACTTGCCCGTCCTCTATCGAGATCATTTCCTCGAATCTTAACACTCCATCATGACTGAACCCAAATCCACCACTATACCTCCGCAAACTCATGAAATGACCACCAATCCTATCAACAAGACTGGAGAGCAGCACCAACACCAACAGTCCAAACACCCTGATGCCGAAATCACCACTACTGCCTGGGATAACTCCGACACCGAATCCGAATTATCCAAGAATCCAAAGAGTATTTCTTGGTGTGTGATTTTGGCCAGCGCGCTCGCGAACTTTTCGGATGGTTATCAGAATAATTTGGTATGTCCCTCCTGATTAAATCATCAACATCATGATGGAGTACTGATGGGAGCGAACAACAGTCTTCAAATACCAATGTAGTATTCAAACACACGTTGGGTACATCCTACACCTCTGCAATTCAAACGCGTATTTCAAATGCACTGCTCGTGGGAGCGGTGATAGGGATTGTGGGGTTGGGATATATTTGTGACATCTGGTCAAGGAGGGGAGGACTGTGGGTGACGAGTTCGTTGGTGGTGATTGGAAGTTTGTTGGCTACTTTGGTGTTTCAAGTTCAAGGGCAAGGTGTGCATGATATGATGTGGTATATGACCATTGCGAGGGGAATCACTGGTGTGGGTGTGGGAGGGGAGTATCCACCTTCCGCTGCTGCCGCGTTGGAGGGGAGTAATGAGGTAAATTCTCCTTTCCCTCCCTATCCAAGTGATGGATTTCTCTGGTATTGATATGAGAATCACAGCATTACGATCACCTACGCGGCCCCATCCAAGTCCTCGTCTCCACCCTCATGGCAACCTCCGCAGCCCCCATCTGCACAGCAATCTACCTAATCACCCTCTGCGCCACGTCCAACAATCTCAAAACAGCCTTCCACGCCATCTACGCCATTTCAATCTTCCTCCCTTGGTTTGTGGCTCTCCTCCGCTTCAACATGCGCGACGGCATCCTCTTCCGCCGCAACAATTTCCGCAACCAATTCACCCCTCCTTATTTGCTCGTGTTGAAACGTTATGGCTGGAGATTACTAGGAACCAGTTCTGCATTTTTCGTTTACGATTTCATCAATTTCCCGAATTCCATCATGAGTTCGGCGATTATCAATGAAGTCGTTCCGGGCAAGGATGTACGACAAACGGCGATATGGCAATTCATCCTCGCTCTCTTGGCTGTTCCTGGTCCCATCATCGGCTCATACCTCTGCAACAAGATTGGCAGGAAATGGACAGGGATAGCAGGATGGATTGGCTACATCATCCTCGGCTTTGTCATCGGCGCATGCTACAACACCTTGACCTCCCACATCGCCGCTTTCGTAGTCCTATACGGGTTGATGCAATCACTCGGCCACATGGGCCCAGGCGCAACCATAGGCTTGATGTCTGTAGAACTCTACCCCACCGCCATCAGAGGAATGAGTTATGGCATCAGTGCCGCATTCGGAAAAGCGGGAGCGGCCATTGGGACGCAGGTGTTTACTCCCATCCGCGATGCTGCTGGTCCTGCTAGTACCTTTTATCTACTCGCTGGGTTGAGTGTGCTCGGAGTGGGGATTTATTGGTTGCTTCCGGAGGGAAGGGATATTGATCTAGGGGTTGAAGATGAGAGATTTGGGATCTATTTGAAGGGAAAAGGGTGGGAGGGGAAGATGTGAATGTGTGTGCAGAGGAGTAGAAAAAAGAATGCAAGAATCACCTATTAACGGTTGAATTCACCGCCGACGACATGGACTTTTTACGCAACTATTAAAGCGATCGACAGAAACATCGACAGCAGGGAAGTGGCCGATTCTGTACAAAGAACCGCAGACCTTTTAGCATTGTCATTTGGAAGATGCTGACATTTTCTGATTGTTTTATTGGCCATCAAATTCGAGTGTGCACGTCAAGATCGGAGAGCTAACAAGACAAGATGTTTGCTCAGGTCTGTGAACCCTGGTTCTTCATGTCATTCTTCTGCTTCGCTACACCATCACATCACCGCTTCCCTGATCTTATTCTTCTCTCCCTGCTCAACAAGATGTTATACTGACCGTCAGATACACAGACCCACTGTGCTCAGCTTTCCGCTACTGCTGTCAGCATTGCTGTTTCCGCTGTTTTTGCTGATACTCTACTCACGGATTCAATCTGTTGAGATCCACAGACCTTCTTTCCTTCTTTCCCTCTCTCTGGCCTTTGGGTTGGCCATCAAGATACCAACAACACCATACATGATGGTGATGGTTAAAGTGAACTCCAGAGCAATTACTGCTGATAAAGTGTCATGGCAGAGCACAGATGTCGATGGTCCGGGGGGGGGTTTTATGGCACAATTCATTACATGATCAAAAGTCTCCGTGATCAGGGTCAGGTGGCTTTGGTCAGCTGATCATGTTCTGCTATAATAATTTCGCTAATTTCCGATGCATGGAAGAATATCTGTCTCTCTCTTCCTGTGGCTGCTTCTTCATCCCATGAAAAACCATGGCTCTTTGTCCTTGTACTCAGCGCCTGGGTATTCGAATGGCACACCAGCGCCGGAACCAGAATTGAAGACGTCCATGCCAGGAATACTCGTCGTTTCCTCGGCTTTCTTCTCGCCCTCATTCTCACCATCCGTCTCCGCATCTCCACTATCCGTCTCGGCATCCTCTCCCTCATCGCTCAAAACCACAACTTCAGATCTACCCAGCTTCTGGCCCGGCTTCTCCTCTTCCATGACAGGAACGATGACACCGCATTCCCAGTTCCTGCAGCCGATCTTCCATTCTTTTTGCTTGCGATCCCAACTCAACTTTCCCCAAGCACTTTCGCTCAAGTTGGCACTGCCGACGTACTGCCAAGCCAGCTTCTTTCCTTCCGCGTTGACACCTCTGGCATACAAGATCTTGTTGTGTGATAGCATGCCGTTGCGTTTGGAACGATAATCCCGAAAACATGAGCGAGGGAACTTATCGCCTGTCCACCATTTCTTCTGCAGACAGATGGTGCCGCCGTTGTCTGTGCCGCCTGTGCTGGATTCGACGGTGTTGTGGGTGGGAAAGTAGATACGGATTGAGTCGCGGATGTTTGATGTAGGGCTTGTTCTTTGGAATGGTTTCGGAGCGGTGCGTGAGATTGATATAGGTGTGGCAGTAGCGTCTTCGCCTCTTGCGGCGTTGTGAAGGATTGTTAGGAATTCGTCGTGGATTGAGCCTATTGAGGAGGCTGCGTAGTCGATCTGCAGATTCGATGCGGAGCGGAGGGATGCCTTTGAATCTGGTTTGAGCTCGCGGATGGCTTTGCTAAGACCGACGTAGCCTGTCCTTTCCATGTCTGTGCCGTATTGACCGCCGCCGATAGAGTGGACGAAGGCGAGATGGCCGGTGTTGGAAAAGTTGAATCTTGCGACACCTTGGCGGACATCTTCATCCACATCCATTTTCTCCAGGAAGAATAACAACTCTTGGCCGAACTGCGGCATAGTAGTCGTGTCGGAGGATGGCGTCTCCAGTCGAGGCAAGTCGATGATGAAGACAGAATTCTCCATGACGCCAGTCTCGCCCCAGTCATAGCTGGTAAGATTCGCCGAAGGTATCACAACTCTTAGCTTGTGCGGATGGAACAGCAGCATCAATTTCGAATGCATGCAGTTGACGTTGCCTTCCATTGATGGAAAGCAGAGGCGTAGGATTTTTCCCAGATAGGCCGTCTCTTGGCGGTATTGCCGCTTGATAGCCTCAGTCTCCGCTTGCATGACCATGATGACTTTTGTGTGTTGCAAGTCGAGCTTTCCCATGATCCAGTTGGTATCCCACATGAAAGCCGATAGTAAAGCTGTCTTCAGTGTAGACTTCTCCAGAACCTCCTCAATCTTGATGTCGTTGTCCGTACGAGCATGACCATATGCCCATGTTTGTTTGATGGTGCCACGAGGATATCGAATCCGGGTTTCCAAGGGCCTTTGAGATTGTTGGATCCCGGTTGTGTTTTGCGCGGACCCCTTGAGCCTCTTGATCTCTCTCGACACGGCAGATGGCGACACCGACCTTTGCCTCTTCGAAGAACCAGCTCCCTTCAGAATCCGAAACGCGGGCTCAGAGTTCTGCGGTGGCTGTCTTGCCGTTTGTCTAGCCAACCGCTCGGCTTCCATTGCGCGGCGGTCCAGTCCTGGGATCCCCGCCATTATGCTTTGTGACAATAGTAGCTTGATTTCAGGGAAGTGAATGGGTCCAGTCGAAGTTGAATAGTGCGTAACCGACTTGATTAGAAGATCTGATGATCGTAGGCGGTGTAATTTGTGATGTCGATGGAATGTTGTTGATGGTTTGATGTGAAGATTGATGGCTTTGTTTGTGCAACCGAAAGCGGAATTGTTGTTGCTTCGGCTGCGCTTGCCGTATTTTGTGATGAAGCTTGCAAGTGGGGCAACCCTGCTTCCTTGGATTCCTTCTCGTGACTCAGTCTATTTCACGAATGGCCACCAGTAAAGGGCAGATGAAAGTGTTTAAGTGGCCGATCGATATCTTGGCTTCAATGCTGAGTTTCGAGTGAAGTGCGCCAGATTGAAGGTTGGTGACTGACAATCGGTAAGACGTGCTGAG
The DNA here is from genome assembly GCA_022813425.1 of Aureobasidium lini. Lineage (NCBI taxonomy): Eukaryota > Fungi > Ascomycota > Dothideomycetes > Dothideales > Saccotheciaceae > Aureobasidium > Aureobasidium lini. The sequence continues at coordinate 22,720 of JAKLML010000086.1, read as the reverse complement.
CGTCAACCTTGAAAAAAGTGAAAAGCACAGTCGAAGAACTGAATTGAACATCTTAACAGTTCGTGATATGATGAGATGCGTTTGTGCTCATAGTGGTATCTATAACTAATAGTACAAAGAAAAAGACAACCCCAGCCTCGGCCAACATCAATACATTCGACCTTCTTTCTCCTCATCACTCAGGGTCATATTCCTAAAACAGACCCCAGCCTCTCTTTCTCCTGTCGCTTGTTTCATCACCAGCACGATCGAGCTCGCTAAGCCTGCGGTTGGGCTCTCTGCTTCCCCTGCCTGCTCTCTTTTCTCTGGCTTCAAGTGCTTTGAGAGCTTCCATCTCCTTGAGTACGTGTTCAAGGAGTTCCTTTCTGTGCACAACGTCCAAATGACGGCGAATTTTTGGATCTTCGCGAGCGAATTGATCAAGTTGTTGGGGTGTGAGGGAGCGGAACCTTGAGTCCAGTGCGCGAGGGAACTGTGTGTTGTTAGTATGTGGTATGTGGAGCGAGACGATGCGGTGTCTTACTTGGTAGTAGAATTTGCTGAGCAGCTCAGCATCAATAAAGAGATCAGCGGTAGTGGTCAGCTTATCGGCCACTGCGTCGAGGAAGACTTCTGGGCAAATGTATTTGTTGTTCTTGTTGGCGCAGACTTTGCTCTTCACGGCAAGCAGGCGCATGCGAAGGATATCCGCACGGTCGCGGAGAAAGACAGCTTCTCTGCCCTTCGCGAGGAGAGCGGCTGAGAAGCCACCGGCACCACCACTGCTGTTACCTTCGAGATTGATGTCACCCTTCCTGACTTTGTCGATGAAGGTCACAACATCCTTGAAGCGCTTCTTGCCACCCATTTCGTTCTCAACTGTTCTCACAGCATCTTCGCAATCTCTTAATTCGTCCTTGAGAACTTTCTGAACATTCTCACGTCCGCGCGCCCACTCGGAGTCTTCAAGATCGATGCGATGCTTGTAAGGCTTGACACAAATCTCTAGCTCATCGCTGGTATCGTAGGCTAGGTCGTGCAATATTCCTTGAGCAGCTTGTGTGATATTCGTCTGAGCAAAAGGGTGTGCGTTGAAGGTGGAGGATGAGATGAGTCGCTCTACATGTGCTTGCAGACATTCAGCGGCGACAGTAGTGGCGAGACGTCCAATACCAAGCTTTGTGAGGGATGCAGAACTGGCATCAAGTTTGAGGCGCCAGAGCTGATCGTTGGGGTCTGCTTTGGGGAGAGCGGAAAGACTCTCAACAAAGCCTTCGCCTTCTTGAGCCGAAAGGTCTTCGAGGGGTCTGTTCCAGTAGCGCGAAGCAAGAAGGTTGAGGACTTGTTGATCGAGCTCGTGCTTCAAGATGTCACGTAATTGATGACGGCCGAATGAGTCGGAGAAACCTTTGAAAGAGTGCTTGAAGGCATCCAGACTCTCAGCCAAATATGACTCAGCTGAAAGAGGACGCTCATTGTATTGCACTTTGAACTCGTAGGTGGCTTCAGTCAACTCATGGTGGATGGCCTCAGCTGTAGTTGCAAGGGATGCTGACATGGTGGCTTCCAGGACGTGCATCAGCTTCTTGCGAAGGTTCGTAGTACCAACAGTGACTTCGCTCGAAGGACCGAAGCTGTCAGGGTGGGAGGAGAAGTATGCTCTCTCATTGCGGGTGATAGCCGAAGTGATGTTGGCATTGCCACGAGAGAAGAGAGAGTTTGACTGCTGAGGTACGCGGCAGACGACACCAACGTAACCAAGTCTCAAGGGGTAGTTCTTATCGGTAAGCATGGAGTGGCCTCTTTGGGCGTCTACAAGATCCATCTTCGTGATGACACCAATGGTGCGCTCGCCGCGAGGGTCAACGCGACGACTGGCGCGAAGAGCGGTAGAGTTGGCCAGATCGACATCTGCGGCAGAAATGGCCAGAATGACATTTGGTGCTTGAATGTACTTGTCGCACAGGGCAGCAATCTTCTCCTTAAGTTGGGTCGGTTGGTCGAAACCAGTGACCTGAATGTAGCCGGGCAAGTCGATCAGGGAAAGGTCGGGGACGTTTGGCGAATAGATGCGCAGCTGGATGGGGTCATCCGACACACATTCAGTCTCGGGGACAGCCAGATTGAGGTCGGTAAGGGTCCTTTGAATCTGAGCAAAATCCGTGACCTTGCCCAAGCCGAGAGCAGGGAACTCGCCGTACTCTGCATGTGCACCAGGAGTATTGACCAGTGTCAGTTCGATAGGACGACGAGTGACCATGTTGGAGCCCTTGGGCAAGAATTCGTGACCGACAATAGCCTCAAGCACCGAACTCTTTCCTGAAGACTGAGAGCCAACGACAACGATGGATGGTAGTGTGAGTGTCTCGGACTGGCCGACTGTCTGGAGCAAACTTCTGATCTCGATCATCTTGCGGGTGAGGAGCATCATCTGGTCGTCGCGAGCTGCTGCTTCTTCAGATCTGTCGTCTTGTTCACCATCATCCAGAGCAAAGGCGGCGGCTGTTGTTCCAACTGCAGCAGCTCCACCGACTCGCGCCTCTTTCTGGTTGGGACCATTCCCTCCAGGACCACCATCTCCTCCGGGCCCAGATGACTCTTGTTGTGGAAACAGCTCTTGCAAGTCCTTTTTCGTCCTTTCCCAGCCAGCCTTTGTTTGGGCGAAGATGCCGCCTGCGCCTTCGAAGATGGATCGTGCTCCGGTCGTGGTAGCGTCGGAAGCTCTGCCAAATACGTCCATGGCCCAGTTGCCGGCCTCTGTAAGAAGATCAGTATTTTCTTCCGGCACAAGTGATTATCATGACTGACGAGCTGCTTGGTATTGAATATATGCTAGACTCCCCACTGCTGTCGCGCCGAGGAGAGCAGGCAAGCGAATAAGCTTGAAGGCGAGTTTCGGTATTGCGCGGGCGAATGAGGCATGTCGGACTACTGCTGTACTGCTTCCAGAGGATATTGGTCGACTCCGAGCGATGCTGTTCCGCGTGAGGAGGCCTCCAGCACGTTGGTGGGCGGTGTGGTATGGCGACCTCAAGGTCAAGGGGGAGGAATGTCGGGCAAAGGTCGCAAAGCGCGACGACAGCAACCTCCCGCTCATGCTCGTTGCATCTATCGTAGGTTTGTGAGGAAGGTACTTGCAGGTGTGGAATTGTTGTCACAAGGCTGCAGCACGCTTTGGTCAGGGTTGATTGATTGTCGCTCGCCCGCTTCAGCCTCGGTGACGTTGTTTCAGACGGGCCCCTCACCGCCTTCGGCTTCGCTCTTTCCTCAGCCACTCTTCGGCATCAGCCACACCTCCTGTCTCAGTCGGGGATTGTTGCTTTTCGACCTTTCCTCGCCATTTGTTCCGTCATACATACATGTTGATATTATGATTTTCGGCGACCGCGCATTTTGTTATGCGCTTCGATCTTGGAAAATCCCGCTCTGATTACTGCGTGATACTTCCTCTATATCATGACTGGCGCTGGTGCCAGCCAAAATCGTCGACCTCCGCGGTTGAACCATAAAAAGAGCCGCGCAGGTTGCCAAAGATGCAAAGCCCGCAGAGTCAAGGTCAGTCTTGTCGTATCGTTTGCAATGTGTCAACAAAATATTCTCTCCACTCTTTCGGAAACTGCTTATATGTCGCCTTCATGATGAACTCGCCTGACCAAAGTAACAGTGTGATGAAGCCAAACCAGCCTGTGGAGGATGCAACCGCCACAATGTGCCTTGTGTTTATGTGGTCAACGAATCGCCCAGGACGGGGAGTAACGAAGCCTCTCTATCGCCCCACACGACCTTGCCAATTGATCAACTCCAACCAAATTTCAAAGTCGCCATCAATCAAGCGCCCACTCCGCCTACAATCAACGATCCTGTTGCGACTGACGACTTGTTGGATCTCCCGGAAACACGCCAACGTCGCCTACTGGAACTACGCCTCTGGCATAACTATGTGACAGTGATATCGATTCCTTTCCAGCCTTCGTCGTCGACGGCAATTCTGCCTCAAATTTGGAACAATCACATGCCGCAGATAGCTATGCGACACGACAATCTGCTGTATATCATTTATGCCCTTTCTGCTACGAGTTTGTTACGTAACGCTCCAGACGATGCAGAATTGCTCACAGCGCAGAGAGTCTATCTCAGCCTGGCCCTCCGCGATCAGCAAAAGGCTCTTGCTCAGTTCCACACCCAGGCCGAAGAAGCAGACGCTCTGTGTTTTACATCTATACTGATGACTATGAACGCTTTCGGCTCGCTCCAAGAACGAGTTAGACACCCTTACCACCCACCGACGGATATGTTGCGCTTAGGTATAGGAGCGTGCGCGGTCTACGAAGAAGCTCTCAAGAGTGCTCGCAAATTTCCATCGTCGAAAATTGTGACGTTCATCGAGAATCAGCCTTTTTTCTGCAGCATACCAAGAATGTTTGATGAAGAGCACCGTGGTCCTTTCGTTGGCATTCTAGGACCGAAGAACGCCCAAGGTGTCTACGAGGATTCCGAACTCTGGAATACCGATGTCAGGCAAGCTTACGAATACACCCTGAGCTACATTGGCACCATGTACACAGCCGTCCTCAACGAGGAGAACTTGCATCAAATATGCACGCGTATTGCTGCTTTTGCATTATACGTACCCAAGAAGTTCGTGGATATGGTTGAAGAGTTGCGTCCAAGAGCTTTGGTTGTCCTCGCACATTTCTTCGCTCTGGCTACAAAAGGGAGCGCGCACTGGTGGGTCGGCCAGACACCCATGAGAGAAGTCCAGGGGTTGCGAAGGATTGTGCCACTCGAGTGGCAGCGACATATGCGATGGCCACTTGTAATGTCTGGACTGGAGCCTGTCTGATGCCGAGTCATGTGGAAATCTACCAACGCTTCTACTCATCGAGCACGACAGAACAAGGTCAACGACATTGCTTCATCATAAGTATCCGGTCGAGCTTCCACCGCCAGTCAATCCGAGGACAAGAGACTTGCTATCTCGTCGAGAAGGCCCGGGCAGCCATGAACTGCCGACGAGTCGCGATTCCCGGTCGCAGGCATGCGCGCTCATATACATGATCCCGGCTTTTCGTCTGTGACCTGTTAGGGAAGTCGCTGGAAGCGTGGAAGCGAGGAGAAGGCTATTTGGCTTACACTCGTCGTATCTAACTTGTTCAATTCGGCAACATCCAAACCACCATCTCAAGAGGCAAAGAAGTGTATCAGGTGGAAGAAGCAGGCAACAATCTGCTGCTTTACAGACCCATGCGCGAATCTTCGGCATCAGCTCTTCGGAGGCTTCAATCCTGCTTAGCGGTTCTGCACATGCTTAACTGCTTATTTTGTTTCCTTCGACAAGTTTTCGACGACAGATCAATGTCCGAGGAAAGCTTTCATGTGATGGAACAGCTCACAAGTACTCGAAACACGCGGACAGAAACTGCTAGCTTCACATGGACGAAAATGGTTAATCTGTCTAACGAAAACAAACGAAGGTCACGCTTTACGGCTTTTGACAAATCGACTCTACGTTGAACAAGAGCAAGGAATGTACCAAAACCAAATAATTTTATGCAAGGGCCGCTTCCTTCGACATATAAAACACTATCCTCCCCGCACTCTTCTGCTTCCTTTTCAATGATCGATTGCCTTCTCACCTCAGAGAGCAAAGCCTTACTTGCCCTACATGTGTGCTGCTGCTTGCAGCTGCCAATCTTTTTGGCCTCGGCTGTGCAGATAGGAGAAACGACGAAGGTGATCACGTCGGTGATGCCCCGGTCTTAAAGTGTTATCCCGTAAGCGGAGAGGGCACGAGCGGAGATTTTATGATGTTGCGCAACGGTATATGAATAGGGTGGCGGGTTGCAGGGATTACGAGAGCCTAGCCTTCTTGCCCCCTGTTTGACCCCTTATTCGAATCTCTGCCTTATGTCGATTGGTGTGGTCGCTTGCAGTGGCAGATGCAAGAGATGAAGGGGATAGTTTCAGCTTATGTACCTAATCTTTGCTATGCCGTGCGCAGGTATCCGACATGTCTCTCGGCAACCCCTTTATCGGTGCTTGCTCCGGCTTCGATCCATTGGTAAGAGTTTAGGAGTTCCTGTCATCATTAGATACTAGGTGTTCGACCGGATGCGTGTGTTGGAGGCTTACTTCTGCGAGCGACTCTGTGGCGCTGTCGCTAATGATGATTTGCTTGTTTGGACTACGCCCAACCATGGACTCATTCGAAGCCTTCCGCGGGCTGGATACGAAAGCTCCCGGAGTCTACGCATGTCTTGCTATCAAGAAAGATAAATCAGGAAGGATCATTGCGGTCCGCATGGAAGTCGGCTGTGCCTGGTCGTTTCGAAGGCGGGTTACAAGACAGACAGTGTATACACCTTAATGACAATCTGTCGAAAGAAGCGTGAGTCGATACATAAGGGCTCGATCGAATTTTGAAGCTGATTTATCATTCAGGGCCTCCCAATACAGTCCCTTCCACATCTTCATTCAGACCACCGACCCTAACCAGGAAGACCTCGAGCTCAGGTGGTTAACGCTTGCAGTTGGCATGCCATTCATCCGGAAAACACAAGCGGATGAGTATCTGGCTGCTAGAGACTACCAGCTAGACCCTATCCGTGTGCTTGATCTTGTCACTCTTAGCCACCTCTCGCGATCTTGACTTAGGTAATCCAGGCTGAGGGAATGCACAATGTTTTTGAGACCATTGCAGCCTTTCACTGAGAAGCGTTAGTTCTCACACTCTCAGTGGAGTGCTGCACTGATCTCAAAAACATTCTGCATTTCTACAGCATGCGCGTGACATGGTTCAGCACACGGGAGGGAGCGATGCTTGCAAGCGCGCTTGGATCTCTTGACGAGAATAGCGATGATTACAAATTTCGTGGTATGCATTGGTGGCCATTCGATTCGGCCGATACCACCGAGGCCTGGAAGGGAGCAGACCACCACTGCTCTGTTAGGGATATCTGGGCCAAACGCCCCACAATGCGTACCGAAGATGAGATTGCTGAGCGCGAGGCGGCTGCAAGAGTCGTCGAGACTACGAGGGTCCGAAAGCAACAGCGCGCCGCAGTCGAGGGAAACATGTACCTGTGCACATACGCCGGATGCGAGAGGGAGCAGAGAGGGCGTGGTTTCGGGTCAATCCGAGCTCTTGAAGGTTACCATGCCTGGCATAACCGAGAGACCGCCATCGCCGAAGACCGCCACCTCTGCACGATCGATGGATGCGACAGAGCCATCCCAGGCCGCGGTCTGGCAACGCCGTTGGCCCTACAACAACATATGGTGTTCCACTTCAAGCTTGGAATCGACGCATACCTTTGCACCTACGACGACTGCGGCAGGTCACAAGCCGACAAGGGGTTCAAACCCCTGCAAACGCTCGAGCGACATTTCAACAACCACGAAGCCGGAATCGAGGTATCGGAGCCGCTCAACAAGCACACGAGAACAACCTGTATCGATGCCCGTTGTGGCCACGTCGCGCATGAGATCTTCCTCAAGAAGCATGAAAAACAACACCTAGACGGCCAGAACAAATGCAGAGCGTGTGGTCTCCCGTTCTACCACGCCCATTATGCAAACGAGCACGCATTGCTGCAAGGCCGAAAACGCAGCAACAATCCATGTCCCCAAGGACATGAAGGCGACAAGTCCTGAGGCGCGTTGTGGTCAGGAGTGGGAAAACACCGAGAAAGGCAAAGTCAGACGTGATGCCCAAGTAAGCAGCCAGCATACAAAGTGTCGCGGTTCGTGCAGTTTCTGTGGGATGCAGTGGCGCGGAACGTACAAGCACAAGGGAATGTGCACCAGCGACGACGAGTACTGTGCTGGCTCCACACGTAAGCCAAAGGAGAGCACCAGGTCCGTGATTCCGAAGGACCTCCCTAAGTTCCCAAGAAGATAAATCCAGGAGCAGTTGTAGCCAGATCTGCATCACTGACCCGGTCACCGGGGCAAACTTCGTACTCATCTGGCATGAGTGCAGTCGTTCCAATGTGGACTTCCACCTCCGGGCAGACCCATCGCTGATAGCATTGCTCAAATCTCTGCGCAATGGGGATTAGTCAAGCATTTAGCATAAGATGCCATAGATTCACGCATCGACGAACGTATCGAGGTCTTCGGACTCGGGGGTAGTTGACTTTCTCTTTCTCTTGCCGTTCTTGTTCTTCTTTCTTTTGGGAGGTGATTTGACTGATGCATCGGAGTCCGAAAGGGTGATAATGTCCTTGGGTCTTGTGCCAGTTGGTAGGTTCGTTGCTATTGTAGGCTTTGTTGTAGCTGACAGCGATGTAACGGTCGTCGGTTTGGTGATCCGCCAAGATGGAAGTGAAAGAAAAAGATGGCAACGCGATTGAGATATTCAGAGGGAAGAGATGAAGCGCGCAGTGGTGGTCCGGAAAGGAGCGCTCAATCGACCGACCCATGAGACTTCACTGTGGAGATTTGTCAAGATCAAGTGAAGTGATGATTCAGCAAGCCGCTCGTCTGTTAACAATTTAATTCTCACGTGGAAAATGAAGAGACAGAGAACGAAAAAAGCGCAGAAAAAAGAAGAACAAATGAGAAATTACATATTATGCTACCAACACCGTGACTTTCATGCTTATATATCCAGAAAGACCTAAGTCTCCTTACCCCAAGCAGGGAACTGAGCTCCAAGAGCAGAGTTGCAAGGGAACTCGACGATATCCACGCTCGAAACTCCCGAGTTCTGTCCAGCATTACTCGAGAGCACCGATGTACCATCAGGAGCATAGATATTAAATCTGAGGTCACCTTGGCCACCTCCGTTTGCGAAGAGCGTTCTGACTTTGCGCTTGTTAGATGTGATACAGAGGTCATTGATTCAGGGGTAACTTACTGGGAAGATATGTGCCGACGGTCAGGTAGTAGGCCAAAGTCTGAGGGGTCTGGGTGGCGATCTGAGAGCTCCAGAACTGAGTGATATCGGCATTGGCACGGGTCCAGCCAGTGACTGCCTTGCTGCCGACCCAGACGAACTGAATGTCATCCGTGTAAGGAACGTTGAGACTGTAGTAACCGGTTTGGGAGGCGAAAAGGTAGAAAGTGTGATCAAGGACAAGAGTACTAGCGTCAAGAGGGCCGTAACCATAGACATTGATCTTGGTGCCAGAACCATCGTTAGACTCAGCAATGTAGGTAGTGTCGTCGGAGAACCAAGGAGAAACCTTCTTGTAAGCCTCGGGGCTGAATGAGGGGTAACCATAGGTTGCTTGACCACCAGAGTACTTGTTTGTGTAAGCAGCAAAGTTGATACCTTGGTTGCCGCAAGTAGTAACAGGGGTGGGGTACACGACTGTGACGGTAGTTGTTGCACCAGCGACCTTGGGTGTTGCGGTGATATAGCCGACAGATCCAGCGGTACCGGAGTGCGTGGTGACTGTAGTGTATGAAGCCTTTGCAGTGGAAGAAGTGCTAATGACATCACCCTTCTTAGCAGGGGTTTGCACGTAGACGGTGGCAGCCAGGCCAGAAACTGCAGTAGTTGTTGTGGTGAATGTACCGGTCCAAGCAGTAGTGATAGTAGTAAACGAAACGGTGGCTTGAGCAGCGACTGATGAAGTAGTGGGTGCGACGGAAGATGATGTCGAAGAAGTGGTGGGTGCCACTGAAGTGGTGGCAACACTGGACGAGGAGACAGTGCTCGATGAAGAGACGATGCTAGACGAAGAGGGAGCAACACTCGAAGATGAAGACGAGGAGATGCTCGAGGATGAAGAGACAACGCTGGATGACGAGGATTTGACACTCGAGGAAGATGATGAAACTACGCTGGAGGAGCTCGACGAGACGACGGTGGAAGAGGGAGCGACGCTCGAAGATGACGAGCTGACGGCAGGACAACTACTGGGGTTGAGGTTGATGTTGTCTGCAACAGTAGTGCGGTTGAAGTAGCCGTCGATACTGCGGATCTTCAGCACACTGTCGGAAAGAGGCGGTCCTTGAGCCCAAGCATTTCCGTTCGACCAGTTGTTCCAAATCTTTTCCTGGTCAGCGAACAAATTCTGTGCAATGAGAACAGGAGTCACTTACCCAGCTTCCAGGGGTACTCGGTGCGTTGTCAGTAATCGTCTGCACCAAAACACCATCAATATAGAACTTGCTGACTCCAGGGAGCCAATCAAGTCTATACTCATGGTAAGCAGAGCTAGCATCTCCAGGAGCAGCAACGCTGTAAGTGGAATAAGGAGAGGTGTAAGTGACTTGCTCATTGGTGAGCCAAGCCTTGGAAGTATCGGAAGTCAAGAACGCAAAATCGACTTCTTGGGTGTCGTTGGCGTAGAAGATGAAGCCGTGGGTGGTGCCGGGAACGTTGGAGATCTTGGCTACGGTGCGAACAGAGCCGTAAAGAATATCGCTGTAGCTGGTTGCGAGTTGAGCAACAGAGATTGGGCCTGCATAAAGTGTCAGAAAGGCATCAGCATGAACGATGTTGTGGACATACCATTCGACTGGCCACCGGGAACAGTGAGTGTGAGGGCTTTCTCAACACCGTCAAAACCAATGTTGGCAATGTCGAAACGACGGGCAAGAGGATTGACACCCTGGTTGACAGTGTAGGTGCTGGGAATCAAGTTCTCCACAGTACCATACAGATCAATACTGAAGTCGTGGCCAAAACGAGTGTTGAATTGTCCAGCATCAGTGTTCCAGTAGCAACCACTCTTGGTACCAGCAGGGGAGCTGGCAGCGGCGTAAGCTGTAGAGGCAAGAGCCAAAAGATTGGTGGCTGCTTGCTTCATGATTATGGAATAAGATCAAAGAATGTAGATGTTGTAAAAGAAAGACACAGATAGGAAGAAAAGGAACTCTACCCAGGCATGCGAAGGCCCTTCTATATAGTCCTTGCAGAAAAGCCCTGCTTCTCCAGATGCCGTACGAAAACGATACCATCGTTGGAGAACAAGGCTGACAAGGCCATTCCCAATATTGGGGTAAAGCGGTTGTCCAGACTGAACAGTATAGAAAGGGCCTCGACCTGACAAATGTCTCGTTTATTGATAGATCGTTTACGCTTATCGGGTGAACAAGAGGAGAGAGCCACTGGGGGAATGACAGAAGTGCCGGTGGAAAGGGCTGTCGGCCGTTGGATACTTGACCGTTATTCCGTGAAGATGGCAACCCGTCGTCCGCATGCATACATCTTTATTCCATGTTAGCATCGTGAAGGCGTATATACACTTCAAGCCTTGTGATAAAGGCGATGGATTGTCTTTCCCTATCGTCCTGTTCACGGTGTACAGTTGGGTAGAGGCGCAAAAGGCGTTCTTGACGAGTATTGGACATCATAGCGAGATTCTGATATGGATCACACACAGGGCATCTCGACAGAACCATAAGCGATACTCCCACGTTCAGACTCGATATTTATGTGCCATATGGCGATATGGACGAAGTCAGAGGAGAGAAGGGGTGAAGATCAGGAGATGGTGGATTGACGGGCCCGAAGTTCGTCAAGGAGCTTGTCAAGACCAGACGTGGCCCAAGCGTTTTCGCCGGTGAGACTCCCGCGTGCCGGCAGCTGCTTCGAGATTGTCTTGCGACAAGGCAGCCTTCAGAACATCGGGTATGCATCATGGCGGAGATATCTTCTACTATGGGTCTGACGGTAGCATTGTCAAGCCATCGACTCTTATTGATAGGTGGCATCGCCTCTACCCGGCCTCTTCATCACACCTCGTGCAAGCACAGTCGAATTTCCAGTGCTCCTTGAGCTTCGTTCTCCTTTGCTGCCTCGTCATATCCCTCTCATCACCACCCAGATAACTGATACACAGTGCCTCCCCCTCCCGGACGTCCCTCTCTGCCCAGAACATCCATGTCCGACCGTTCCTCCTCTTTCGTATATTCGGCCCACAGCTGTGGTTCCAATAGCTCGCTGCCGTCCACAAGCCATATCCAAGGCACTCGCTGCCACCACTTCCTCCACCGTCCAGATCTTGCGACCAGATGTTGAACACATTATGCGAAGACTTCGCTGCTAGCGTGCGGATGTTGTTCGCAGTGATGTAGTCGAGGAGTGGAAGCGGCGCGCACGCTAAGAGATGGTGATAACTGGTGATTTGAAACTTGAGGTCGGCTGGCGAAATGTACGGCATGGCTTCGGATTCGAGGATAACTACGTCAGACCATAATGGTGGTGAGTTTGCGATGGTCAGAAGGGCGGGTAGTTGGTAGGATATCACGTCGCGTATGGGCGGTATGGCGAGGATTTGTGACAATAGACGGCGCTCTGGCTTTGATGGTTTGGCGGACGATCGTGCAATGCGGATCTCTGTCGCCTTCTCTTCTGCTTCTGCCCATGCTGCGTCAATCTCTTGTGTTGTCGGTCGAGGTAGACTGTGTGCTGGGTCTTCATCCGTGTCCGACAAGCCTTGTTTCGCTGTCTTTCCTAATCCTTCGATTACGATTGATGCTGCTTCATCGTTCACGGTATCATTCTTCCATGTGGCCTGACACTCTTCACTGCAGAAGGCATGTCCAGCTGTTGCGTCGCGGATCTTCCAATTCCGACCCCTATCATACTTGAAGCATTGTGCGCAGACTTCCTTCCAGTATTCGCGATACACCACACTCGCCGCGATCTCCGCAGTCTCGAACAAAAGCGTGCCTTTCGGGATAAATCGTGTAGCGTAAACACCTCGTCCAGATTCCGCTGTTTCTCGGACGGCGAATATTGAAGATGCGTGTAGTGATGCTGGTGCTGACATGACTTTCGAGAGCGTGAGATGGTCTTTGTTCCGCAAGGCAGTTTTTCTACAAAGACAATTGAGGCTGAAATCTAGACCCTTTGATGATGACGAAAGAAAGAGAACAAAAAAAGAAAAATTACTCGTTGCCCTGTCGATCTGCCGAGAAAACAATCACTGCCCCAGATTTTGATGCTTCCAAAATCCTTCGCGAGATCTTCTTGAGATCTTACTTGGCGAGCATCATATGAGAATATACTTAGGGAGAAGAAGGAAACGTGAAGAAGAAATTGGTCAAGAGGACGAATGCATTAACTCATACTGGCAGATCGCTGGAACGCCATCATTATTACTACTTGAGCTTAATCCTTGCCAGCGCCAGGGGTGTCGGCAATCTTGAAGACGTACTTGACAGCACTGGCCTTGCCAGACTTCAAGTTGGCGAGACCCTCCTCAACACCATTGAGACCGCCAGCAATCTCCTCCTGAGGCTGAGCCTTGAACCAGCCCTCCTCGACACCCTTGGCGATGTAACGGAAGAAGACGGAGCCAAAGTCCTTGTGGTCGTTGTGGACATCTCCGACCATGGTGATGGACTGCTTGACGTGCTTAGGGCAGTCAGAGAAGTCCTTGCCGGGAAGGACAAGAGTAATGTGACCGTTCTCGGGCATGACGGCAGCAACGTTCTGGTATGATCCCTTCTCTGAAACACCGTCGAAGCAGTGGTAGAGCTCAGCACCCTTGAGTGCATCCTTGATGCCCTTCTGAACAGCCTCGTCACCATCGCGGTAGTCGACGATAGTGTCACCCTTGCTGGGGTCAAGAAGCTTCTCAACGTGTGATCTGGCGCGACCAGCGACACCAATGATAGGGTGAATGTTCGAGCGGACCGCGAACTGAGTGGCGTAGTAGCCAATGGACGAGGAAGCTCCGTAGATGACAAGAGGAATGGGCTTCTCGTCATCCTTACGGGGCAACCAGGGCTGAGGCAGTCTCAGGCGTGAGTATAAGCCAAGGGCCGATGTGAGAGATGCAAGAGGCAGAGCTGCACCCTCCTGGAAAGAAGCGTTCTCGGGGAGGAAAGCGGTGGTATGGGCCCAAGCGACAGCGTACTCGGCGTATGAGCCACCAGGGGCAAGCATTTGGTGAAAAGCAAATACGCGGTCGCCCTTCTTGAACTCGGAGACACCCTCACCAACCTCGTGGATGGTTCCGGAGATGTCGTCGCCCTGGTTCAACTCGCCTTTCTTGGTCATGTCGGGGTACTTCCTGTACAAATGTTAGGAATGCCTCTCGAAGCCTTCTCAATCTCATCAATCTTACCAGTCCTTGGGGTTGCTACCCGAGTAGACAACCTTGATGACAACCTGACCCTTCTCGGCCTTGGGAACGGGCGAGTCGACAATCTCGACCTTGGGGCCGGCGCGAATGATGGCTTCCTTCATATTGATTCGGGTTGTAGATGTAAAGGGTCTAAGTTGAAAAGGAGTGTACTTGATTCTTGCAAGTGACCTATACTGAGCTCGGAAGATTGAGGAGAACATACAGAATGCTTTAAGGCGACGAAGGTGAAATGAAAGCTCCACCTCTGACTTACAAATCCATAAGACCCCGTTACGTCACAATGTTCTCGAAGTTCCATGAGGGGCATTGAGAAAGAGCCGTCGGCAGTTGTTCTGCAAAGAGATACCCTGCTGTACAATACTGGATGGGAGCAAAAGAACTACCATCGACTGTTGTACCCTTGAACAGTCCTTACACAGGTTATCTCAAGAAATCTCTCGCAGCCCTGTTGTCGAGCAGCTTGACAACTTTCGGCGTTAACAGAGCCCCTCACGGTCGTATCGGCAGCAGCACTACCCGGGTGCACGGTCCAATAATCTCGCGAGTGGCATGACCCTGCTCATGAGTATTTTTTTGTTTTTTCTTTTTTTAAATCATACTCCATTTGACCCTGTAGGCCTTGCCGGGAAAAAACTATCTAGCTACTATGCTATTTATAAGGTATTGTGTGCTCTCCTGCTACTATACATTACTCCTACTTTCGCATCTCGCTGTTTTGTTGGTTTATTGTATTAATCTAGTTGTTGTGTCCATTCTTAGTAAGCTTACGCTTATTATCTTATATCCGTAGCCTCGCTAGGCTTAGATAGTATTCCTTGTTTAACCCTACTAAACTAGACTAAGAGGCCTAGTAACAGTAGTTATCGTGCTACGGTTGTTAATTTCTCTATGTCGGTAAAGATTTCCTTAAGACTATATAGAGGTCGGCCTTTCTAGTATCTTGTCCTACTCTCCTAGAAGGAAGGGCACTTAAGAAGTACGTAGTATAGCGTTTCTCTTCTCCTCTCGTACCCGCGATATCGGTTAGTAGGTACGGAGGCGGCCTTTATCCTATACAAGTAGGAGTTAAGCCCTATTTTTCCCGTCCTTATCTAAGTAATAACTAAAGAGAGGGCTTTCTTTAGATTCCCGTATGTAGCGAGGTATCTCTTATATAGTATAGGGGCGTATAGGTAGTATTTACGGCTATATAGGCCGCTCTACTATTTGTCTCCCTATGCCTTAGTAGTCTTCTATTTAGTATGTCTTTTCTTTGCTAAGCAAAGGGTAAATATAGGGTATGCTAGGGCCCGTAGGGCCTCTTATACTATCCCCTTCTCCTAGTTCTACCCCGTAGCTTCCTTAGCTATAAGATCGACTTCCTCGTTCCCTTATATGCCGATGTGCGATAGGATCTATTAGATAGTAGGCGTAATGCCTACCTTCCTTATCTTATTCATTTCTATAATAGCTCGTTACGTAATGTACTATCTAGATGTGATTTTTGGGTTCGTAACTACCTATATAGCCGCCTAGTTATCCGTAAAGATTATAACCCTATTACATCCTTCTAGCTCTTATACGATTTAGAGGGCGAGCTCTATCCCTACTAGTTTAGCTAAATACACTATAGATTATGTATTGTCGCCTAGGTATCTACTCTTCCCTCTTCCCGCTCCTAGACACTATACTACTATCCCTACCTAGCCTTAGATCTTACTCCTATCTATATAGATAATAGCGTAGTATGCGTTCCGCTTCGCCTTTCTTACTACGTTTTGGTATAGTCGGATTGCTCCCTTCTTTAAACTCGTAACGTGTATGTCTAGTAGCTCCTACTACGGGCTTGCTAGGTTTATAATGATAGGCTCGATTTCTTCCCCTTCCTACCCTATAAGGGGGTTCCTTATAATGCATTGCTATTTAATTAGTTATAGCAGTGTTTTCTTTCTCTTGCCTATCCTAATAATCCTATCTTAAGTAATAACGGCGTATATCTCGCTCCCTCGGATTCTATATAACGCGTCCTCGTTTCTCTATTAGAGGTATAGGTAGATCGGTATAGTATTTATCTCTACTTCTATCGTTGCAAGTGCTATATTTCGCTAAGCTTCTATAATTACCCTAAGGGCTTCCTTCTAAATTAAGTTTAGTATTTTGTTAATTTTTGTTATGTCTATTTTACTGCTATGTTCTAGGGTTGACTTATACTACACTATGCTTACGTATACTAGCTTTAGTAATAATACCGCCTTATACATCTGTACGCCTTATTATAGGCTAATTCCCTACGTAGATCCTACTATTGTTTGTAACCCTTTAATAGTGTTCATTACTGTTTCGTATAACCTTTCTACGTGTAGTATGCCTATTAGGCGCTTATCTAGGGTTACTCCTAATAGTCTTACTATTTCGCTTAGCTAAATCGTTACTCCTAGTAGTACGAGGGATGCCCCCTCGTCTCTATCCGTTTTGTTCTTTATAAAATGTATTAGTACGTACTTTTAAGGCGCGAAGATAGAACCTATTTTCCTTACCTATTCCTCTACTTAGCCGTAGATAGCTTTAAGCGAAGTGTTGTTCGTCCTCTTAGTATCTCCTATAACTAGGACGCTAGTATTATTAATGTATCCTATAACTAGGTCCTCTAGGCCTCCGATGTCTAGGAGGTCCGCATTATAGAAGAGATATAGGATTAGGGAGAGCGGAGATCCTTAGGGGATGCCGGTATTCGTATTAATCGGTTAAGATGTCCCTTCTTATAATCTAATTTCTATAGTTCTTCCCTAGAGGTAGCTTCCGAGCTACCCTATAATTATCGGGTAGATGTGCCTCTTTCGTAGATTATAAAGTAAGCGCTTATACGAGACGTTATCGAAAGCCCCTATTACGTCTAGTAGTAGTAGGGAGGCGACTTTATTGTCTCTCTAGGCTACGTATATTCGTTCTACTAGCAGATAAAGGGCGTACTCGCACGATGTTACTTTCCTTCCTCCCGTATAGTTCCGTAGTAGTAGTTAGTATTTCTTAGCGTAGTACTATAGCCTTCTAGCGACAATAGAGTCTATAATCTTGCCTATCGTGTTTATTAATGCTATAGGTCTATATGATTTTAGTTCCTTATATGTTGTTTTCCCTAGTTTTAGTATAACGATAGTCGTAGAGTGTTTAAAGTACTTTAGATAGTACTCGGCCTAGACACATGCGTTAAACAGTTTCTAAAGCGGTCTTATTAGGTGTTCCCCTACTGCTTTAAGTGCCTTATTTAGGATTTGGTCCGGTCCTAGAGCTTTATCTATAGCGGATCCTTATATCGCCTATCTAACTTCCTCTTCTATAATGTCTAGGCTCGGAACGTAGGGTAGGTATGTATATCCTATAATGTTATCTAGTTCCGCTAGTGGCGGCGACGGGAAGAAAGTCGCTATAAAGGTAGTAGCTTTCTGCTCCTATTCCGTTATCCTACGTCCCTAGTATACTATGTCTAGCATAAACACTGTTTTTAGCTTGTCTCTATTCTTTACCCATTTTGCTAGTTTCTAGAGTGACTCTAGTAAATCTACCTCTAAGACTCGCTCCCTATAATCGTTCCTATTAGCTTAGAGGATTGCATTTTTCTTTTATCTTATTGCTTTCTAATACTCCTCTTAGCTTTTGTCGTCTATTAGTCTTTGCTACCTCCGGCGTGCCCTCCTAGCTACTTTAATCTTCTCGTTTACGTCTTTATAGAAGCTAGGTTTAGTATATGTCCTATGTATCCTTACTTCTAGTATCGAGTTAGCTATTGCTTCGTCGATCGTTTTTACGATTTTAACTATACGGGCTTTAATTTATTATATAGTATAGAGCGGTATATCCGTAGGGAGGTGTTCCTATATGTGTCGATTAAGCTTTCCTTAGTCCATATCCTTATGTCTTCTATAGGTCTCCTCCGGATGTTATAGGATATCTATTCTTATTAACGTTTTAATTAGGATATAGTTAGAGTCGGCCTCGAGGTTAGGCTAAGTTCTACATTCTTCTATACGGTATCGGAGTTCCTACGTAGCCTATACTAGGTTAATCGTTAAATCTGTTCCTCCTTATCTATCTACTAGCCTAGTAACCGTGCCTACCGTAAGGCATTAGTCTAGGCCCGACTGTCTTATAATATCTATAAGACATTCCGTTTAATTTGCCCTACTTCGCGGGAGGTCTCTATTCGTCTACCTTAGGTAGTATAAGTTAAAGTCCCTAATTACTACTTATTCGTATATGTATATATCCCTAATAGCTTCGTCTATATACGGGATAACGCTATTCCCTAGTATGCCTTTATATTGTTAATTTAGTGTACTACCGTCTATGTGTAGATTATATATATTATAAATCGTAACTAGTATGTCTATGTCGATCATTACTAAGATAATGTCCTTACTACCGTACGTTCGTACCTAGAGTTTCTTTATATCTATTCCGCGGTAGACGTATAGGCTTACTCTCAGCCGTTTCTCGCTTTATAGGAGTATTGCATAAAACAGCCCCCCTACTAGGTTATAAGTAGCCTTATGATTTTCCGTAGTCTATAGTTCTTATATAGTAATAACATCTACTATTACGGCCTCTAGGTGCCGTAGTAGTTATACTATTGCCTCGTATCGTCTACCTACATTATACTATATTATTTTAATCTTCGTAGTGTCTCTATTTATTAGAGGCGGGGTTACTTAATGTCCTTCTGTTTTCCCTCTAGGACCTACGTCGTAGTACTAGCGTAAACTCGTCCTCCCGTATAGGAGGTAAGTCCGTCTCCTCTAGCTAGATATCGTCTTCTATCTCGATAGCGTCTAATCTAGGTTCGTATTGCCTTTCCTAAGTAGCCGCGATAGTATAGCCTACTATTACCCTTTTTGCTTAGAGGGGTGTTAGGGTTAGCTTTTAGACACTCGTTTTCCTTACCTCTATCGGCCTTAAGGTAGAGGCTAACTCTTTGCTCCTAGGTATAGTAGTCTTGTTTCTAAGCCTCTCTACAATAACTTAGGCTCTAGACATTATACTTATTACTGCTTCAGCCGGAGTAGGGTTGTTAGCTAGCACTTATTCCATTTCGACCTCTAGTAGGTCGAATAAGACAACTAAGCCTCTCTCTAAGGGCCCTAGGGTAATAACTAGGTCCTCTAGGTAGAAGGGTTACTATCTAATCTTCTTCTTTTCTATCTCTATTCTCGCTATTTCTTTCTTTCGGTGTTCGTAGCTCTAGGCCTACGCTAGGTAGGGTCCCTTATATAGAGCGCATTTCTTCTTAGCTAGCGCTAGGTAGTCTCTTATAAGGTGTTTACCTATATAGTGTCCGCATCTTTCTACGTTACGACATTAGCGCGTTATATGTCTATATTTATAGCATTTAAAGCACTAGAGTAGTTTGCATGCTCTACTATACTTAATGGTTTGTTTCGGCATTAATTCCTAAGTAACGTATTCTGTAGTAAGGGTAGTATTCGCCCCTTCCTTGCTTACGAAGTTAATTACGATATTATAAGTAGCCTTGTTAGGTCTTAGTTTTAAGACCTAGTCTATACGGATGATCTAGTGTTTTAATAATAACTAGTAGTTCTATCTAATAAATGCATTCTTTATTTATTCCTATTATTACGGATCGAAGGTAGTTACTAGGATATTCCTTACTACTACTCCGTATGCTAGGGTAACTACCTCTACGTTGCCGCCGAGGTATGTTACCTACTATACTCCGTTAAGGGTTAGTCGTTTAGCTATAGTAGCGTCCTTAGCCTATAGGATGTAGTCCTCGGATACCTAGACGTTTACTATCTTAATGTTCCGTATTCCTTACACTCCTCTAGAAAGTCCTACCTTCTCGATACCTTAATTAGCTATGTCTATAATCTATTAAGATGTACGGCTATAGCCCGGTCTTAGTCTATTATTAGTGTTAAAGTTCGTCTTAACCTTAATCTCTCTTACTAAGCGCAAGTTAATCTAGGCTACTAACGAGGAGCTTATTCTAGTAAGGGCAGATTATAGGATCGAGTGTAGTAGGCTACTTAAGGTTTATATATAGGAAAGTCTGCTCGCCGTAGGGGAGACCTAGGGCTATACGGACATTACCTCTACTAGCCTTAACGCTAAGGCCTCGAGGTCGCCTTTAGTAGTCGCTTCTAGGTGTAGGTTACCTACTAGCCCTACGGGCTCCTTATCGAGAAAATTAAGTATAGATCTAAAGAGCTCGTTAACCTTTCTAGGGGGGTATGCCTTTACCTTACCTTTACCCTATTTAGCGTAGGCGTGCTCTATTAATGTAGAGATTTTAGTCTTAATTTTGCGACTATAAGCGCGTAGGTTTAGGTCTCTCTACCTAACCTCTAGCTACAACGACCCGGCGGTAACCTAAGTCCCTATCGTATTAATAGAGCTTACGTCCGCGAGTAATTCGGCCTTAGTTTTAGGGTTTATTAAGCTTAATTTAAAGGTGTTATTCCAAAAATAGAGTTTCGCGCGATTATGATGTTTTTTCCCCTGCTTATAAGTATTCTCGGTTTCAAAATTCATTAGAATTTGCTACCCCTAACTTCGAAGTCGATGCTTAGAGTAGCTAATTACTCGCGCTAATCATTAATTATATAGCTAATATAGCTCTAGAAGCTCTACTAGCTATAGTAATAGCTATAGGTCGTTGTTCTATTAATATACACTAGTTTTAAAGCCTCTTAGAGCCCTCGCTAATGCGCAGTATAGCGGTAAACTAGCTTAGCTTAATACCTCTTAGCGACCACGACAAAATACTAGTTAAGGTAATGTTCTACGACGACTACGACGTTAATATAGTACTTAAAGTAGTTCCTTATGCTACTCGAAGTACGCTCTACTAGATGCAGCGTAACTTTAAAGCCGCTAGCTACGTATAGAAGCCTTCTACTACTATTAAGTAGCGAGGCCGTCGACGTAAGCTAACACTAATAGTACGCTAGTATACTATAGAACTGCTTACGTATAGTAACGACCTCTAGCAGGAGGAACTAGCCTTTAAACTATAGTACGAATTCGACATAGAAGTATTAAAATCGACGATATGCTACATGCTTAAGGAAGAGAGGCTATTAAATAAGGTTAATACTCGTATTACTAGTCGTCGCTCTACTGTTAAATAAGGCGTATACGAGGAGACGCTTGCTTAGCTTATAGCTCGAGGCTACGGAGCTAAAATTGAAGCCTTAGAGATGTTACTATACCTTAATGAATCTATAGCTTCTAAGAAGGTAATGTTCTGACGGCGCTTATAGTTAGCAATTAGCCTACCTACGTATACAAGGTTAGATCTATTATTAAAGGTTCGATGCTCTATGTTACTAGCTCTAGATATCTATAGATACGTCCCTAGGGCTACTCTTGTCGTTAAGGGAGCGGTAACGTAAGCTATATATGAACACTAGCTAGAGACAGTAGTGTTGCCTTAAAGCGAGCTATATCTAGGAAGGAGGTTAATAATCATTATAGATAACTGCTCTACGCACTACTTAGATAAGGTAATTACCTATAGTAGTTACTATACATATGCTAATAGCAATAGATTATAGAGCTTTATAGCTAATTCGGCGTATAGCTACTATATCTACCGCCATATTCACTACATCTAAACCCTATAGAATAGACCTTCTACCTCTTAAAGCACTAGCTACGTAAGTATAGGGATCTAGCGCCGCGAGTGGATAAGTTCGATAAGCTAGAAGCGTATAAGGCAGCATAGATTAAGCACCTCGAGAAGGCGACTACGTAGGCCCTAGATGATGTTAGTATAAGCAATCTATTCGTTAGAAGCCGAGTACCTACTATCTAGTCGCTAGCAATTAATGCGCTATACGGCGAGCTTAATGAATCCGAGGGTATTAAGGTAATAGAGGGAGCGCTAGTTCGTCGTTATTGCTTATATTAGTTAATAAACTTAGTTAGTTCCTTAAGTATTACTATACGTAAGCCACCTTACTCGACTACTTAAGCTAGCTGCCTCTCGTTACTACTAAATAGTAGCTAGAGGTCCTAGTAGTCAGTTTTAAGAGCTACACGAGCTCTATTAAGCTAAATTAACTAGTTAGAGTAAGCTAGCTTTACATAGTCCTAAAAGTTCTCCTAGCTAGTAGTAGTATTAAGCTTAGGTAGTACTAGCGATAGCTGCCGAGTAGTAGTAGCAGCTATAGCTAGTTAAGTAGCTAGCTAAGCAGCTAGCTAAGTAGCTAGGAGCTCTAAAGGCTAAGTTTGGCCGACATAGAAGTAGTTAATAGTTAACTAATTTAAAGGGGAGGATTAAGGCTTCGATATAGTAGCTCGAGAGGCTCGCTTAGTAAGCTCTTGCTTATGCTTCTTATAGCTACGTATGATTAGCTCTCGTATACGACGAGAGGGCGCCTCTAGAGTGCCCTCGCCGCGTCGAACTACCTCTTACTAGTACTATACTATATAGAAGATCACCTCGTAGTAGCAGCTATAGCTAATAAAGTAAGCAAGGCTATGCCGCGCTTTAATAGGGTAGCGTAGAGGGTCTTTATAGTTCTAGTAGTCTTAAATATTACTCTAAAACAGCGCTCTATCATTTATATACCGATTAGTCTAAGCTTCTAAGCGCTCTAAGCGGCGATATCGGGTTTAACTAGAGCTTTAAGGCTAAGGCTAAGGCGCTAAGGCTTCATACGCTAGCGGTAGTTTAGCTACTAGCTCTA
>JAKLML010000085.1:31909-93306 GCA_022813425.1 Aureobasidium lini | reverse complement strand
CCCCCCCCCCCCCCCCCCCCCCCCCCCCCCCCCCCCCCCCCCCCCCCCCCCCCCCCCCCCCCCCCCCCCCCCCCCCGAGAGAAGTAATCACGTCGTTGAAACACACACACACACATTTGCAGTCACCGGTACATCGTCTAGGTGCGTGGGATGGAAACGATGGCTTCTTTCCGTGTGGAACTTTGAGAACGGTGCGGAGTGTGGGACAAAGAGATTGGAAACACGGAGAAGAGAAAGGGAGGATAGGTGCCTTAGGTTGGTACACGGGGCGAATGGTCGAAGAGAGAGATCTTCGGTGAGCTTTCGAGAGAAGTGTGTACTGCTCGGTGTTCGTCACGATCTATTAGGTAGAAACGATGACTTGCTTCCGTGTGGAAGTTTGAAAAAGGGAGCGGGATGTGGGATAAGGAGGTTGTGTCGTCAAAGGATGTTCAAAAGACTGAAGGCTGCTCAAAGCAGGCGGTAGGCTCGGGCTCGGGATCTGGATTTTTAGATACTCCAGCGATCATTTAGCTGCCTTGAATGAACAAAGATGTCTTGGTCACTACAAAGAAGATCAGGTGGCCGGCAGTGACCCAATGTCTGTATGTACATACATATGCAAATCAATCAGTGTAGCTGTAGTCAAATGGAAAGGGTTGCCGGTTGACCTGTTGGATATCTGGCGGCCTTAGGCGGTGGTGCTTTCATACAATACAAGAAGCAAAGTGTAACGGGAACCTCTCAAATCTTTCGAGAAGCATTCAATCAAGCTGGCGGCGAGCAAACTGTAGCGGGGATATGCTGCGTACTGCTATAGTGGTCAGAATCATGAGAATGTACATACGAACGGATTGGAGACAGGTTCCAACTTCTATCATGAGCGATGTACAAAGACTCCAAGAGATAGGCTCTTCGTGGGGATGACGAGGAATGAGTTCATACGAGTGAGCTGAAAAAGGAGAGGCAATGATGAAAAACAGGGGCATGGACAAGTACAGTACAGTAACAGAGATTGGGGGGAAGTGAGCGGTAAAACTCGAACGCTTTTTGACCCCCTTCGACCATTTTTGGCGGACAAATGCAGAAGGTTATCCATGAAAGGCAGAAGGACACGAACCCCCTATCCTTGGAAGAACCCTGACTCCGTTGGAGACTTGCTAAGCGCTCCCTAATGATAAGATCGACGATTGCGGAGCCCGTCGAGAAGGTCGTAGACCGCGCGCTTTATATCTTTGCGGCTGTCTGAAGGTTAACATGTGGACTTGGAAATAACTAGAGAGCTATGCTTACCGAGGGGTACGGCGGCTGACAACCGAGCGTTCAACGCGCTCGTAGGTGATCCACTCTTCGTAATGGGGAGCAGACTCTTCATGGGACTTTCCAGGGCGCGCATAGTACTTGGAGTTGTAGGGGTTACCAGAGTTGGCTGAGCTTTGCGAGCGAACAGTCTCGTTGACGTAAGTGGTAGGGACTGGGTAGATGTGAGTGCCCGGAGAGCGAGCAATGTGCTCGTCATCGTCGTAAGAGCTAGTGACAGACTCGACAGTTGGAAAATGGGTGGTTCCGCTTGATTCGACCGTAGCGTTGTCAGGAGGGTTCGCAAGGCTTACGAAGACAGGCATGTTCTCAAGCCAAGCAGTCGACTCGGCGGTGGGAGAGGTGCAAGCATGGGTCTGGGTGACATGGGGCTTGGGGATTCTGGCCAAAGCCTCCTCGAGGTCTTCGAGAAACCAACCGCGTTGCTGCAGAAACTTGTCTATATGCGTGCTTGGTACGCATGATCCGGTCGAAGATGGCATGGGCGTCGGCGTCTAACTGGCAGCAGTCAGTATGAGAGTATACTTTTCAAAAAAGTTGCGAAACCTACGGGCACGCAGCGGTGCTCCTTGAATTTGAGGAAGCAACTGTTACAGGGAACGTTGTGGCAGCCCTGGACTTTGACATTACAGACAGCCTTGAGAGGTTTCTCGAAGAGCATCTTGACGACGCAGCAGCTGCAAACATGAGGGGTAGATTCCATTGTGCTTAAAGAGCAAGAGCTTATCCAGGGGTGGAAGTCGTGAGAATAGTTACCTGGACTAGAAGTGCTTGTTGTTTTGAGTTGGCCGAGAAAACGCGTGGAGTGTATGAGACCCAGAACACGTCAACACTGAGGGATGCGACTTGCAAGCAAACAGCAAAGTCGCCAAGAAGTCGTAGCCATGATCACTGGAGATTGAGAATCGGCGGAGACTCTATTGGGATCAGTTGGCAGATCAACGAGCTGAGCTTGGACCCAACTCAAGACCAACCAACTCGCGGGTCAGTGTATCATAATTCTCGTCATGACTGATCTTCCAGCTTGAAGTTGTCGTTGTTGCATATGCAGAGAGTCCAGAGGCACTCGAGAATGATTGGGTCATCGATGAGGTCGCTGAGGTGATGGGTCGTTCGAAGGACTTCAGCTCGATTTATGGATCATCTCCACAGGATACAGAGCTGCTTGATATTGCATGGTAGGCATGATACACAGGGGGCTTCAGTTTCTGACCATAGGTGTCCGGCTTCGATACCAGAAAGATGGTCAGGATCGAACAAACATCGCAACTATTTCCTAGCCTGAAATTCTTGACGAAGCCAAGATGTATGAATCGCCATCTTTTGAGACTGGTTGCTTTGACATCTAATGATATGACCTTCGAAGGGCGCATTGCTGCAACGCTTCAAGCATCCGCCAGATCGAGGGAAAAGACATCAATCGTCACATGGAAAGCAACAACTCCAAGCACTTCATTAGATGCTCTGGAGATCAATCGTCACGGTCTGCTCAGCGCGGGGTTAATGACCACCAGTTCGATTGAGGCATGATTCTCAAGATCCAAGACATCTTCAGATCAAGTTAGGCTCGCGCGGGTTGCGAGTGGAGGTGGAGATCGAATATCTGGCGAGCTGACACATACCTGAACAGAATAAAGGTTTGACATCGCGCCAGAAGGACAGACTAGATATGGGGTAGTTTTAAGATATCACAATGTTGGTCGGGGTCACAAGGTTCGTTCCACGGATGTACTGTCTAGGCGTGGGTGCTTCTTCAGAGCGACTTCTGCATATACGAGACTGATAATGAGTCTGACCGATTGATAACTCGTTGTCTACAAGCATATTAATCCATAGCACTTGAAAGTGATCTATTTCTTGAGCTATCAAGCCTGTGAAGTCACAATACCCGTGGCCACAACTTCCACATGGCAAAGAACAGTGAGCAGGGACATTCGCCAGGTGGTGCAAAATAGTATCTTCGAACGTCTCACTGGAGCGACGAAAACTTTGATACAAGACGGCAAGAGGCCAGATCTTTGGGGTCGAGATTGTTGACAATCATCTCAAGCACTTCGCTAGGTAGGTCTTTGATGAACAAGCTGCCAATCTTCCTCAATCATTTCGAACTCGTCAGAGAAGTCGAGTTTCTCCTTGACTTCCTCCCCCTCGGCCTTGGCTACCTTGACCTCCTTGAGGCTGGTCTTGACGGTGCCATCTGTGGTAGCGAGTTAATGCGTCTAGTAACCATTGAAGTCAAATAAGGGAAGAACAGTAAGTATTCACCTCGGCGAGACTATCTTAGCAGTCGCTGATGTTGATTGTTTCTTCAAAGTGACCGATTGGAATAGTTGCCTGTACGTTAGCCAAGATGGACTGGAGGTCATCAAGGCACAGAGAGAGGGAACCGGCCTTACTGCGCTTCTTCCAGCGCATCGCTGGAACGTCGCGTTCGCCGCAGTTTGAGAATTGATGGACAGCCCCAGAGCGGAAAGACATCCATGCATACCCATACACCAGCCAACGTATGGCGAAGTCAAAGTTGCGTACGTGCGGGGAGAACACACCAAAAGTGATGCCGAAGGCCTGTTGAATGTCTCGACCTCTTGAGTTACGAATATGCAGGGGTACTCATGCTTGAAGAACTTCGCAGCTGTTATACGGCTCAGGACATGGTCGACTGTCTTGTGTTACCAAGGCTGAGACTGGCAATTCCTGGGAGATGTAAGCAAGGGGTCATCGCTAAGATACAATAAAGCTTACGTTAGTTGTCGCTCCCTTCTGGGACACTTGTGGAGTCCATTCCCTCTTCGACGTCGATGATGGTGAGATCTTCAATGTTGAAATTGAGTCGTGCAATGCTCTCTACGTAGAGTTGATTGTTTTTGTGCTCATATATAGCGGTCCGAACGTTGTAGACTCAACAAGGGCTCAACACTCAAACAAAAAAACGGAAGGTTGTACGGCAATTGAAAAGTGGTTATCAAGTGTCATTTTGATAAGGTTGTTAAGTTAATCTAGTCAACAAGGCTGTAGGCAGCCTCTGAGCCTGCGCAAAGCTTGCGCACGTGCTCCTTCCTTGACCATCACATTGTGAAGGAGGTCGATCATGGCCATGCGCTCTTCGGGGCTGGGCAAGTTGGTCATAGGGTTGCCGAGCTGACTTCTACGTGTAAGATTTGAGAGGCCTTTCACTGTAGGCTTTTGCTGTGAAGGCGGTCTAAGCTCGGATGAATGCAGGGCAAGCCAACTCACGAGCTCAACATTGCTCTAGGAGGGATATATGGCGGGGATTGATCTGAGAACTGGTCGATTGGCTTAGCAGCCCGAGGCAGCACAACAGGAGGATCCTTGATAGAAAGCTGGTATGCTCTAGACAGAAGTTGAGATGTAGATGGTCGTAGAAATCCTTCTTAGCCGCTCTGTGGGGCTTGATCAGCCTTCAGAGACGTGGCAGACATGAGATACTCTTCGTCTCTTTGACTTCATAAATCAGTCCCGAAACGGTTTTGATCCGAAATTGGCCGGGAGCGGACGCTTTGACGCGAAGCAAGCGTCTCAGTGCCATGGCAGTATAGCACTAGAGCGCTTTCTCTTCTTTGTGCGCAGCCTCAATCCCATGGTTTCCAGGTCTTCTTCGATCTCCTCATTAGTTAAACCTCTCGGTGCCATGGTGGCGGTTGTAGGTGGCGCCGGTGTGCGCGGTGCCGGAATCGAGGTTTGCTGTGGTACTCAGAAATGTTGTGATTGATGTCGTGTTAGGAAGGAGTCACGGAAGCAACGCGCCGAAATTTCGTGTTTGGAACTAGTCTTTGGAACTAGTCTTTGGTTTCCGAAATAGCTACTCGTTTGATCGTACAGCTCTCTTGTTCGTCTATTCCCAAGTTGATTGACGCTCTTATGCTCTGGGAAGGTGACTGTGAGTGGAGCCTCGAAAGCCGGGCCTTCTGTAGTCTTTGAGATCGTCTCAAAGGTGTTCTGATAAGGATATCGTTCTCAGGAGGGGTAGTTCGCGTCCGACTGTATATAAAGTGTGGTATGGAAGTTGCGAAAATATAGTGGAAGTGAATTCTGGAGTGTCCATTTGGCGGTTCTCAGACATGATTGATCCATATATACGTTGGAAAAGTCGCCGAAAGCATGACGGCTCTCCAATCTGAAGGGGTGGCCCTAAGCGGGGCCGTATTCTGTGGTGACAATGCGCTTGTGAGGAGCGATGGGCTTGGGGCTACGACGCATGCGACCGGCGGAAGTGTTAGTGGTACCACGGGGTTTCTTCAGAAACGTAAGCATAGGAAGAGGGGTCAAGGGATGATGATCACTTACAAAACGCTCGTGGACAACCCAGGGGGCGCCCTGCCCAAGGCCGTGGGTCTTGGTGACCAGCTGCGCAGAATTGTCAGAATCATGAGAGGCTTGAGTTACTGAACCGTGTGCGCTTACCTGTGTGGAGGTAGCGTGATCGTTGATCATATTTGATGATGTGACGGTGGATTGAATTGTTGAAATTTGTGATTGTTAGGAGAAAGAGAAAGAAGAAAGAAGGAGAGACGGAATTTAAACTACACACACGCGCTTCGAACAAGCTTTGACCGTTATAAACAGGCATTTAGCAAAGGGCTTGATTACGAGGGGTAGAACATCGTACTGAAAGGAGCTCCAAGCATCAAAGAAAGAGCTCTTGTTTGCACATTTTCTTCATTGTGCCGAGACCTTTCTCCATATTGACACAGGTCAGGCAGCTTATGCCACCGAAGAGCTATTTTGCTTCGACTCTGATGGTCTTACATGTAGCGAGAATGCTTAGGTTCTTGTAGGCGTAGTCGGAAGTAGTTGAGCGGATGGGCCGATGTTTGATGAATCACGAACAGTGGAGGGTGTCCGTGGACATCTTGCTTACGGTGTTCTCGCTGTGTGGGGCAAATACACAACAGGAGAAAGGCATCGGCCGTATATTGTCTCCGCACTTGCCAGGAACGTCATCTAACGCGCTGCACTTGATGTGTGCTCTCTGACAATTCGTGCATGCCATGTTTTGCGAACGCTGGCCGTGTGTCTTGATCGAACGATGAACGCGCTTCTCAGCCTTAAAGTCCTTATCGCAGGGGTTAGCTTTAAGAATCCTGGGAGTCTTGGTGCCTTTGGGAGACTTGAGCTTCCCTGGTTGCCTTTGCTCTTTGCTCCGGCTGGTCTATACCAGCTTCTTCACCACATCGCTTAGCTGATCGTGTTTACTGTACTTTTGGATTGCCGAACACACTCACGAAGCATGTACTGGTGAGAGACCTCCGACTTCGAGTGGGTAATCATTTCCGGAGTCATACGCTAACAAGGGTAAGCAAGCAGAAAGGCATATGCGTAATCGTCTTAGCCGGGTCTTGCTTAAATAGCGTATACGGATTTATATACTCGTTAGTAGAGTTAGATTCCTAGCTCTATCGGAAGGCTCGCAGTATTTCGAATATTGCAATAGAGATCGGCGTCTTGCTAACTCCTATCGTGTAGCTAAGAATTGCCTAAAGGCCTCTAGAAAGCAGGACGCGAAGACAGAATGCGGCGCTAAAGAACTAATAGGACAGGAGATAGAACTCCTTACTCGAAGAAGGTAGGAGCTTACACGATTACTCTAGTATCGGAGCTCATGCTGCCACTGCCTAAGCGAGTATGGCTGTGGACCGTAGACACGGCGCTAGACGATTCTCTTCCTGCCTCTCCGCTTGTAACGCCGTGCGTTGGTGACTGTTGCATCGAGAGGGACGCCATTGGCGTCTCTGTCGAGAGCCTAGAGGGGAACCGAGCCTTAGTTGGTAGGTTGCTGGTCGTCGTCATAGTGCTTAAGCCTTCCAAAACTCAACAGACCGATATCAATGAACGATGACTGCAGGACTTTAGGGCCACTGCCTAGCTCACAACAATACAGTCGTTCGAGTTCAAGGTGTTTAGAGGCTTAGATTTCATCGTTGAGCTGAATGCAGAAATTGCTACATAAGCAGCTTAATGCGTCTTTGGCGATCATCAGAGCATCGTCGCTGATAGTAGCTAGGCACCTGGCAGATGCTCTCCTGGAGGCTAATATTCTGGGACAAGGCTTTGTGAGCTCCTGAGCACAAATCTGGCTTTCATGTCAGTTGACCTTGTTCGCCCTCATGATCGTCTACAGGCTCAGTGGCTTTGTCAAGTTCAGAAGGCGCCAACTTCACGTCGGGTCATGGTCCTGATAGAGACAGTTATAGATCAGAATCTTGATAGACGGAGGCGTTTAGGAGGGGAGGCGATGTTGTCTGTATAGGCACAGGGCGTGAAGTTTGGCGTCACACACTGTCGTATCTCTCAATCGACCGTGGAGATTGGATCGTCATGGCATCTTGACACGGCATCAGGAGCAGGGTATATAGTTTGTGTGCGTAGTCACCGTGGTTTGCACAGCAAGGGTATATATCTCCTTTCTCCCAGTAGATGTGCTTAGGTAGACCCAGTAAGAGGTCAATGATCAGCCCGACCAAGCAGAGTTGCGGCATTGATGAGGATCATATTCGAGTGGCTTCTGACCTCTGCTTCTACCATGAGTTGACCTGAAATCTGTCATGGCGCTGTGAAAGTCTTGTCCACACCTACAGATGTATTGAGTCAAGAGTATCCTGGAATCCACAAGCAGCAGCCCCAAGAGCGCTGGAAGATCCTTGGAACAGTGGCAATGACTCTCTCCACTTCCATGGAGCGGTTTGGAGTGCCTTGCGCCGGGAGCGTGAGGGTTGGCCTTCGGCCAAATGCAGAACTCCCTGATCTGGTCATGAGAAGCACCGGCGAAGCAGCCCAAAAACAGAGCGCCCACAGTGATCGTCATGGGGTACTGGATGCTGTTGGCGAGGAGGTCACGGGCGCACACCTGATAGCGCAAGCGGTCCAAGGGGCCCACACCAGCGGTGACCACGAGACTGGAGTTACCGACGGTACCAGGGACCGGGACCAGGGCGACGACGACGCGGTTACCGGCGAAACCGGCGGAGTGCCTTGACACATAGCGGGGAAACTGAACTCGCAATGCAATCAGTGTTTATCTGCCGCTGCAGCGAGTTTGAGTGTGCTGTGGGTGTTGGTGTCCGTGTCAATGTTGATGAACCTGATTGTGTGGTCCGCAGCTGGGCGAGAGATGTTCGGGGTGATGTCCAAGCTTCGGAGTCAGAACTCATGGTGAGGTCGATGCGTCAATAACCATTCCAAGACGACTTCGAAACAGAAATCAGATAAGCTCCTCCCAGTTACTCAATTGGATCGAATGACCCTCCAATCCTCACTCTGTTTACAAGATGGGAGACCGAAATGCATGTAATTTGGCTCCTTCTGAGCATTAGAGGCTGAGACAGCGCGAGGGTATTCTGGCAGTAGCGTCATTGCGCTTTTCGTTTGGGAATCCTGCTTGACCATTGAGTCATGCGTTCGGCCTTACGAGTGGCCTTGAGCTTCTTGCGGAAGTCACTGCTGGCACCCTTGTAGTCGATTTTTTGAATCAGACTCTGTATATAGTGGGACTATGCACCTGTTGCTAGCTTAAGAGCCTAGTCAACGACTCTACTCTGACCTCGTATTAGCATCTCCAAGGTCACTAGTAGGAAGTTGTATCCCGGGGTAATGTAGTCGGGTGTCTCGTTTTCAGGAGCCTTGTTGATGACCACAGTCTCGAGACACCGCGTTCTGTATTGCCTTCCTATCTTGTGAGGTCTTGCGAGGCCGACGGAGATGAGGCAGTGATGATCGCCCGTCAGAGTAAAAAGCGATCTCAGTATCCTTGAAGAACTCTCCAGGCACCAATATGATGTTCAGTTGTTTCCCTGTCATGTGCCGGGGGTTTCCGAAGGACTCTCTGGCTTTCTGGGCCATGGGATCCCATCTCGAGCACTTTCTCGGCGACAGAGTCAGAGTACATGTCCAAGATCATGTACCTTGGATATATTGGCACAGCTCTCACAGCCTTGGAAGACTCTCAAGCACGAGATGTCGATGACCAACATGGTCAAGGAGAGACTCAGAAGTGGATCTCTAGCAATGTCTTTGATTCCCTGAAAGCTGTCTGGGTGCTCGAGAAGAAAGATACGTGGTTGAAGATAGCGGGAAGCGGCAGCAACGTAGTCCCTCGAGGTGAGTCTAGTAAACTTGAGATCTTTGGGCGTGAGATAACTGCAGATGCGTTGCTTGAGTTCCAGTGGTAGAAGGAACATTTGACTGAGATCACGAGTTGCCACTCTGTGCCCAAGAGAAGTTGTGCGGTTTTCGGTCTCCATCTTTCGGTCATATAATCGACGGGTGTGTAAATGGTAATATATCCATCTAGCCCAGCACAGTGACTTGTGCCTCTTTTGAATAGTATCCTGTCATGGCACAGAGATCAGGCATGATGACGATGTTTAGGACGATCATCAGAGGTTATATAGTACGTGTAAAGAGTGTGTAGAAGCGCGCTGTCTGCTATCCTATTCCAGGGGTTGTTCACCTTTGTCGCCTGTTATTCCTAACCTGCCGTGGATTGTCCCATACCAAATTTTGCATATCGGCGTCGATGAGCGTGAACCTCTGTTTTGAGTTTGTGTGGCAATGCTCTTGTTCACTAAGCGCTGTCGAGCGGGCGATTACCGGTGCATTGCAAATGCACATGGCAGAGTGGAAGATGAGATTTCCGTCGCAGCAGTGTTGCTTGATCACATCCCAGGTGCTCGGTAAAAACCCCTCCACTGAAGTACTCTTTAGGGGACAGTCGTCGCTACATCCTGTGCATAGATGGTCTCCTTCTCTGTTATGCGGCCAACTGAGCCCAAGAGTGGGTCGTGTTCTTGTGCCTTTTTGAGCGAGAATTTCATTCACGTCGTTCAGCTTGGCCGCATCGTCCATGCCAGAATTTCGCAGATTCATCATAACGACCCAAATAGGGATGTGGAAGTTCGGGCCTATTCGCCAGATGTGACGAGTTAAGAGCAATATCTGCCGGTATTCTCATGTGTTTGTGTTGAATTCGAACACTCCAGTGAAGCAAGGACTTCTGACGAGGAGATTTGGCGTTGTCTCTTACAGTAGTTCTGTGGTTGCACTCCTTTGCTGCTTGAAAGCTGACAGGCACCCATGGGCGCCTTCATACCAATCTGGGGTCATGAACGAGTGTGAATTATTATATATCTTATCCTCCTCTGCAAGGAAATTACTAGTGTCGAGATTGTGAGTCAAGGTATGCTACAAGTCTTATAAACTGACTTTCGCCTTTGTTACGGACTTCATAGACGTCTGAAGCGCATCAACGGCACGGTAGTCATTGGTGCTGTCCATGCTATTTCTTATTGCAGTCACGCCTTGTAATAAGTCTCACAGGCCAACAGTCGTCATCAGCGGAGGGGTTAGAGTGTCATGTTGTTGTTAAGCATAATTTGGATGCCCAGTCATTGTCCCTGCGGTCTTCAGAATGGGCAATCATCGCGCTTAGATGATGTCCCATGCTTAACCACCAATATGACGGGGATCAGAGGTCGAGTTACTAGTCTGTCTCACGGTTTCGATGAAGTCCCTGAGAGCAGCTGTGTGCTGCTTCAGGGCCTCAGCATAACGGTCAAGAGCTGCGATCAGTTCATCGGCGGGTGAGCGAAGAGATCAGGACACCTGACAGGCGCGCAGATCTTGGGGTACCTGACTTTGAGATCGGTTTCAACGAAGTCATGGTAACGGATATAGAAGGTTTGGTCGACCGGATGAAGCTTGGCGAAGTTCTTTCCGCATGTAAGCAATGGGCTTGTGATGAGAGCGGAGACCCCTCCGCGGCGAAAACGACCATCGACTTAGGTTCTCTCGAGTTGAGGCATGCCGCCGTGAATGTGGTTGATGCGGGTTGAAGGGTCGGTGACTCCAGCATATTTCGACATGGTCCTGTTATAGATCGACGCTCTCTTTGCGAGTTTCCACAAAGATGACTCAATCTAGGCATTTCTGCTATCCGGAAGAGAATATCATGAGAGCTGCAATGTGAGGTTTCAGATCTTCTTGAGACGCAGGAAGAGTTCCTGGGCGAGGTAGTAGTGCAGTTGCAACTATGAGATGTGTAAGTCAAGACATCATCCACCGGCAGCAGATTATACTCACATTTCAAGACAGCTGGCTCCCTCGTCGGGTCAATGGATACACAATCCACGAGGCGGTCGTAGATGCTGAAGTCCAGCGATCTCATGCTGGAGATGTGTCGCTATAGATTCTTGAGCGCCGGTTCGAAAGCTGCTTTATGCGGCTTCTGTCCTTTGTTCATCCTCGTGTTGAACCACTCGAAATGATCGACATATCCTTGATGTCGGTAACATCTGTAACCTCCATTCGGTCGACGCGTCCAGTTAGAGAAGCTGTGCTGCCGCGGCGAGTACGGCTGCGGCTGCGGCTGCGATTACGGCTTAGGGTTAGGCTTGGACCACGTAGATATGTACGGAGTGCCTTGGGAGGTCGGCTCCCCAAACAACAAAGAAACCAAAGACAAGGCGACAGATCACATTCGGTGCCTTGCAAGATATCCTTTGTTCGAGCTTCTGGAACGGGATAGACAATACACAGCCTGTAACATTGAAAGGACAGCTTGAGTCTTCTAAGTTGAGCTTCCAGGATCAGACCTCTTGTGACTATGTTATGCAAGTCTGCGGCACATCTGCCACATGGGTACCCAGTGGTTGATGTACTTGTCGAGCAGGAATAGGCGGAGAGATGAAGTGATGGATGGGTCGCAGAGTGTTTTCTGAAGCAATCTGAATCTGGGTAGTGTGGTCATGGTCTCTGCTACTTCGGACAACTCCGTCATAATAGTGCGACGAAGTGCAAGACTAAATTGCTGACCAAGACTTCTGTTGGGGTTGTTGATTTGCTTGACTTCAATATAGGTGAATTGACCATTAGAAACCATGCCAGCTCTGACCTCCGAAAACATTGATATGGTTTTCGTTTGTCTCTGTCGAGAAGCGCGGAACAGGTAGCGGGCATGTTGTGACCATCGCAATTCTTGCGATGCGATCCTGTCAACCGTATATACGGAACAGCAGAGTAGATTCGTGACAGTGAGGGAATATGACAAAATCGAGCGAGGGTTTTCAAACGCCTCAAATCAAGCTCTGTGTGATGTTCTTCACCCGAACAACCATGAATCCTTTGTCGTATCTACCTTTGTTGGGAGAATCTCTTAGGACGGCACCTGCTGACAGCAACGCACCTATCTGAAGGCAGATCTGCAGCAGAGCTGGCTTGACAATTTCGCTGTAAATCAAATCAGCAGGTCGGCGTGGGTTTTCCGTTTCGAGCTGGAGGGCCAAATTGTAAATCATATAGCGGAGCTCTATGGGCAAGTCCTTGAAGCGGAAAGTGTGAGTCCTGTCTTTTCTCATCAGAGCTTTGACGTAATTCGCCTTGACGTACGGGCGAGGAATGGTGATTCGACGCTGTTTGAGGCAAGACTTGAGGAGGTAGTCCAGGCGAGATAGGGGTGACGTGTGAGATCGTCTTTACGCAAAAGCTTGTACAGCTTCTTGCACGTAGTGGTGCTTGAGGGACGAGATGCGGGCGGTGGCTGGTAGTTAGGTCCGTTCAGGTGCGGGAAGCGACACTGGAATCACCCATTAGTCCAGGGCGCTTGTTTGAGATCGCTAACTTTTCTGCAGTCCTGGTGTTTATCATCATTGATGCTCTGATGGCAACATATATATGGCGTGTAGAATAGACCGCAACGAAGTTGAGGCTGTGGTGACCGGCAGCGAATGGTGCGAGAACGATCCAGGCTCAAGAGATGCTATACATGGTATTATTCCATATGCTCTTCAGTAGGCTAAGTAACGCCCCAAATCAGGCGTGGCCTTGTGTCGAGCCCTTTCCGGGAGACCAGACTAGGTTGCTGTTGCGGGACTCCAACGGCATCGCTCATCTATCTTCTATCCACGAGCAGTTCCAGAAGACCACAATGAGGAGCGGAATCGAGTGAAGCCGTTTTGCTGAGGAGACCCTCCCTGGCATCGATATGTACAATCCATCACCGTGCTGTTGATGGCTGGGGGTGTGAAACTGGCAGTGGTAGCTTCTAGTCCGATCGTTAGTCTACGGTGGGCACGGCGGCAATGGGTCATGTTGAGGACAGGTAAACACTGATTCTCACGGCGATCTCTGTGTCTTGCATCTTCACGATGGTCTGATGCTGACATTCAGGACCCCGTGCTTCGTCTCCCTGCTCCTGGACGAAGATCTCGTCAAGCTGATACTCAATATCGCGGTCGTATCCAGCAGCTTGATCATCCTCAGGTGCTTCAAGCATAGGGAGATCTGTGTCGTTCGATGCAGCTCTACTGTGTGCCGAGGTGAAGCGCTGTTTCTCGCGGGCCTTGATTAGTTCTCTTCCGCCTCGTCGTCTTAGTTGACCTCCTCGTTCAGTTGGCAATCTTAGAACTCAACTAAGACAACGGACTTGAACAGTATCGTCGATGGTGACGTGTGGTCGGCCTTGAGGCGCTTGGCTGGCTGCTTTGCTGAAGAAGATGGTGTGCAACGTTCGAGCCCCAAACCACAACCCAGAAGTAGCCAAAGCATATAATATAATTTCGAACAATGCCAGTGGCACTCGGAGTGAGCTTCGGGGCAGGGTTTTCCAGACTGCTAGTAGGTGTCGACTCTTCATGTCTTCGCAACACGAGATCATCCGATAAAAGTTGATCGGGCTGGAGGAACACTGCAAACCGTTGATACAGTCTCCATGGGCGTCGCTGTCGACACCGGCATGTGGTCGTTCTTCTTGAGACCTTCGGTTGTTAGAAGGTCCTTTGAAACAGGTGTAGCAATATACATGGCCACACTCTGCCATACAATCACTGTGTGGGGGTACGCGAGACGGCTTGTGAGTATGCTTGCGATGGAGACTAGACCGTAGATGTCTGTTTGAGAATGCAGCTCAAACATGGCGATGAGGTTGAGAGACTCATACAGGAACTCAGAAGCACTCAAAGTATACACATGCTAACACCAGGGTATTCCAGCATATGCTAACCATGACTAAATCCATGGGTGGTGGGGTTAGTGGCAGCATTCACCGCAGTGTTCCATGCTGGGCGTAGGCTGAGGCAGAGTTGGACTTGTGCGGAGGGGGACGCAGTTGTGGTCTGCTGGGGTGATCCTCGGAAACCGCACAGCTTTTGCTTTGAGCCATGGGGCATGGCGATGTTGTCAAGTCCATGAAGCCAGATCGCAGTGCGACAGAGGAGTTGATGGAATCGACAGATGTGCTTGCTGACTACTTTCCGACCGCGAATACTTTATCCTCGAGATTCCTCTATATTGAGTGAGAATCAACGAGCGATTGAAGCGGTGCATCTTCCTGCACGAGGGGATGACCAGGAGTTTTTCAGCAGGCAAGGGGGGCAAAGCCTTGAGATAGCCAGGCTGCCAGCTTTGTTCCATGGTTGTGGCTTCCAGGTTGCTTGCGTGGCAACATCCTGGATGTGTTCATTCGAAGACTCGGTTGAATTTTTCTTGTTGGGCTCGCAGTTGTTTGGCTTAGGTGTCTTGGGCGCGTCATAACTAACTTGGGTGCGTTTGTTGGCTTGGGCGTCTTGGGTCTCTTAGCTGACATGGATGCCTCAGCTTCTTTGCGTGACAGCGGTTGGCAAGGAAGGTAAAGCCTTAATATAGCAAGGCTGCCAGGATTGGTTGATAGTGGTAACATTGTCTATCTCGGTGAGGAAAGAGCCGTGGGCGCCTGGGTTGTCTGGTCAAAGTGCTCATGTACGGCTTCGAGGATATTGTATCCGCGGTTAGGAAGTAGGGAGCGTTCGGCCTCGGGAACGTGGTAGAAAGATGGCGACGAGCTCGTTCCTCCCAATTGCGTGAGGAGCAACGAGCGGTCGAAGTGATGCATCCATTCGTATGTGGGGACGACTTGCAACTCTTCGGCTGGCAAGTAAGGCAAAGCATTGATGTAGGCAGGCTGCCATGCCTGGTCGATGCTTGTGACAGATTCGACATCACTTCTAGACGGCTCTGCCTGAGCAACTTCAACAATGGCCTCTCAAGCGTAATGTCATCAATTAGATTCCTCTTGACCATCTCAATGATGACCTCGCTCGGACCTCTCTGAAGCTGCGGCACGGCGACTCTGGCAGCATCTTCGCCACCGTCTATAGACGGGCTGCCAGCGCTGCCAGGGCTGGTCGATAGTTGCGACATCGTTCTCGACTTCAAAAAGCTCAGGGGCTTCGACATTCTGAGTAGCGTTTCGACGATGGGGTGCATGCTTTCTAGTTCTGGCGACCGGTACTTGTACCTTTGCGATTTCTGGAACAGATATCACGGTGAGTGTTGTGGTAGTTATAAGCGTAGAGCGTGGTCGGCGATTGCGCTTCTCCACGTAGAGGAATTCGTGGAGGCGCCTGAGAACATAGCACTTCTTGGCTGAAAGTGCGCACTGGTAACGAAGGTCGAGAAGTCGACTCTCCTGGTGACCGGGTAGGCAGGGTGTCGGACGGGTCATGCGATGGTAGTTCAAGGAAGCCTTCGTAGCCAACTCACCGTGGAAAATGGCCCCGATTGTCTCTTCGAACAGCTTTGAGGCGGCGGCACCCTTCTGATAAACAGCCAATCTTGAATGTTTTGGGACGCTGCGGGCCGAGAGAGGCCATGTCATCAGATGTGACGCCGGTGTTGGGAAGCTTGGTGGTTATGCGACACCACGCAACTCCTCTGAAAATTGAAATAAGCTGCCTTTCCCTCAAAGCACTATCGCGGAGAGGGCAATCAGGTCCGCAGACGTGTTCGCCATTGTCGTTGACCTGACGTGCGCGACGGGCCGACTCGATGGCGTTGTTGAGTTCAACCTTGGTCAGCTTCACGACCAAGGCCTTTTGGTCACGTTGATCTGTATCAATTAGCGTTCGGCAACTGAATAGGGGAGAAGAGGTGAGAGGGGAGGGGAGGAAAAGCACGCACTGTCGGGGGTGGTCTCAACACCACCGTGACTAAGGGCACCGTTCGTTGTCTAATGGTGGCCTTCTGAGGCCATCCTGTCGGATAGTGCAAGAGGATATACAAGATTTTTGCCTCTGTCATGTCTGCAAAACCTCTGCCGAGAAGTCCAGCAAAAGCGGTCTTACTAGTATTTCTCGTCCCCGTTGGATTGTGAAGTCACAGCTGTCGGCTTCCCCGATGCCTTCACTTGCTGTCGACTTCAGACATAGTCTCCAGGGGTATTTGTGGTTCGGCCTAACAATCAGCTGTTGACCTTGTTGCGGAGTGAAGAAGCTCTGTTAGAGGCGTTGCCTGACTTGAGTACCACACAGAGATCTAAGAAGTGATCTGTTTGCATGGTTGTTTGTGGTCGTAGATGGAGGACATGAGTCCATAGCGGCTCTTCGCTTGGCGGATTGAAAACGTGTCGCCGTGGTTCCATCTGCAGGACATGATGCCAGGGTGCCCATCGCCCGACGAAGCATCAATCAACCCGGATAGGAGAGAGCATAAAGGTCTCCTGGCGAAGTTGCCGAAGTTCCCGATACTCAGGCAAAGTCTCATGTTGAGTTCAGACGTCATGTGCCGCGACATGCCTTTTGGAACTCTTCGTACTGCTCGTCGACCTCCGTTTGCTCCTCTGTCTTGTTCTCGAGTCTGATCTTGGCTAAAGTCTGGAGGCTCGGAGAACCAGCTTTATAGAACACCCTCTGGCTTACAGGACTACCATCATCTTCACCAGCAGGCAGATGAAAGGTGATGTTACCCCTTGCCCACTGAATGTCACGCTGTTCCTCGCAATGACATATTCGCACATGATGCGTGTCGAAGATTAACATGATTCTCTCCGTCATCCTGACCAGAAACGATGGCTTGGTTGAGGGCCCGAAACAGAAAAAAAACTGCCGGGATCAAGAATATATGAAGTGAACCGACTAAGCAAGTCAAGCCATACTCGCCGCTCAGTGAGAAGGTGTTGTCTTCTATACCGGAAGAACAGAGTTACGAAGCCAGTGATCGATGTTTCGCTCATTGCCTCCAGTGTGGCCAGAGATGCTCTTTTGCCAGCCGCGTTGGGAAACCGATATGTTCTGCTTGGACGGCCACTGAAAATCCAAACTCCGTCTTGAGGTAGGCAGGTAGGCTTAGCGAGATGTTCGGGCATACAGACTCTCAACCCATCTCTATACAGTTATAATCATGCGTGCACACCTTCCATAGAGTCTTCTGCGCTCGTGTTCCAGTCAAAGGGTTGCCAGAACTCCAGAATGTTCAAGAATTCCTGGTATAGAAGCTTCGACGTTCACGGAGGGGAGAACGTCATTGTCCTTTATATACGAGATGCCCTCAGTCGCTGGAACTTTGCCATGCTCAGCCAAGTTCTGAATGGCACGGTCGAGAAGAGTCAGATATGAAGCGGTCGTCTTGGACTGGTCTCCACCGGCTCATTGTACCACGAACGCGAGGACAGACAACTGTATCAGAACCTCTTCGGGCAGCAGAACAGATATTGATGCTGATCACAAATTGTTATTGATCAATGCGGTAGAAAAACGGTTGAATGAAGAGCACATGTTTGCAGCATGAACCATCCGAGAGCCAAGTTGAGGGGCAGGTGTGCATGAAGTCGCAATAGGCATATCGATAGCATGGGAGTCAGATGCAGGCCCAGCATTGGAGGCAGAGCTCAAACCGAACAGCAGGAAGACATCCTATCGGCGAAGCGCTCAGCGGATTGCTGTATTTGCAGAGCCGAAATGGATGGGCTCTTCCATCTCTGGGAAGGATGTTGAGCACGTCCGTGACAAGGAAAAAGGTTGTGAAGGCCCAGAAGATTTGTTTACATGGCGTTGCTCCCTCATGACGATTGCTTCTTATCGTTCACCTCAGCGGAAGTGTTGGGGTCTTCCATGTGTCCAAGTAGTATCTGAGTTGCAAGACTCTGGGTCGGGCTCACATACTTCATATCGAGCGTTAGCCTCTTGGGTGCGGTCATGACGTTCGAACGCACCAGACCACATCACGTCATTGGAGAGGTCGTCGATCCCTCAGGTGGGTTGGAGAAGCATTGTATACATGTCTGCTTTTGCTTCTTGGGCTGGACATCTGCCATGTGCGAGCTCTGGTGTCAAGATAGTCTTGTGAGACCTGATTGTCAGGGGCTGAAGTTTTGTTGAGATCATTTGTTCGTTTGTGGCAGTTACCTCTGGTATTCCACACCATGGGATGGCTGCGTTGTGACATCTCGTCTAGCAGCCGCTGGGTTGCAATACCGTCGCTCGCCGCGAACTCGACGACGGGACTGTTCCGGGTGGCACCAGGACTCCTGAGCCATTCGCACCATTGGAGCAAGGTATATATTAGCCTCGATCAAGGTTTTCCACGCCCATGGTAAGACAGCGTCAGGCAGAGACTCTGCGACCGCGAACATTTTGTCTGCAATCAGTCGGAGACATAGGACAGGAAAACATCTTGTCGGCGAAACACTCGGCGAGATTTTGAGCTTCGAACATATATATATAGATCTTGGGCTTGTTGTATAGGGTTGTTTCCCTCAGTCTGGGTGAGGGGCCCAAGCAATGAGCTTTTCATTTTGTAATGGTCGGAGATTCTTGGTGAAGGAATGTGATAAGCTCGCCAATGGCATGGAAGGTGGAAGCGGTTGAGGCAGCACCAGAGTGGTTTGCCTATCAAGTTGACAGCCTTGTAGGCGGTCAAAATGCTTGTATCGTTGTAACCATTGTCAGAAATGTTGATCAAGGTGTAAGGCGCTCGCAGAAAGCTATATGAGTTGCCGCCAGTGTTGTAGACATCTGAGAGGGATACAGCCGGACACGCAATCTACCCACTCATGATATATTCGTTGGACTCTGTCGGGTGTCTTTGTGACGGAAGTCATATGAAGGTGATGGTGATCCAAACTTATGGCAATCAAGCACGGTAACATCAGAAGGATTCACCCAGCAGATCCAGAGCTTCGAGCTTCGAACCCACTCTGGCCGCGGTTTGACTGCCACTGTGCTCTGTTGGGAGTATCTTGTGCGTGGAGGTCGGCAAGTGCCAGGCGAAGCTTGAGAAGGCATGAGCGCTTCAACTCATAGCGAAAACCGGCCAAATCAGTCATAGAAGTAAGGCCCTAGAAGGAGTCGAGTCTAATGGGGGCAGATGAGGTGAGCGTGACCTGACCAGCGTTAGGATTAAGGACATTGACCTAGACAAAGACAACAAGCTGATCCTTCAGCTCCTTTTTAATGTCCAACATATCGGTGTCCGAGTCCTCTTCGAGACCCATTTTCTCCTGCGCCATCTGACAAGCCGGAGGTTGAATTGCGAGCGCTGCTTCCAGGGACTGACGTTAGAATTTCGAGAATCTGAGCAAGGCCAGGCGTCGAGATCAATGTTACAAAGACGTCATATAGCCCCTGGGTGACCGTCGCGAACTCTCCTCTTTCTGATGTTTGTTGTTGGTGTTGACAGCTTTGTGGAATGAGGGCGGCGATGTCGTCTGGAAGGCCGCGAGGGCCGTGTCTGTCTGCGAGGACAGAGGATTGATCCAGAACTCGATACACTCTACAGAGCCGAAGTCAGGGGCCGGTAAGATACGAAGCCAGAACGTTGAGCTTCAAGGTCCAGGCAAACGATGAGTATGTTGAGATTGTCGCGCCAGACCTCTGAATCAATTTCCGCTCTCACAAGAGAGTATGGGTTGGTAGAGCAATTTCCCAAAGTTTCATCTTAGGAACGGGGGTCTTAGCCCCCTTCTTACCCTTGGCCTTCGCAGCATCATCGCCACCGAGGTGGAATCTGATTGAAGCAAATCCAGGAGCTTCATTAAAGATCTGTCAGAGCGATCTTCTTCCTTCTGGTTATATAAGGTACTCGAAGCTGGTTTGAAGTTGTGCGCTTGGCGACTAATAGTTCTTGTATCTCTTGAGCCTCGCCAGGAATAGTTGCTGTAGATGATTCAGTTAATAGTCTTCAGTAATTCTCAGGGGGGTTGGATGAGTGGCAGCGTGTTGGGAATTGACGGGAGTGCCGTTTGGGCTAAGCTTGCTCGTAAGCGCACACACTATGGTGTGCGGCGCGAGTGTAGCGGTACTTGAAGCTTGCACCGCAGCCCCCGTTGCAGAACCAGGGACGAGCATTAGGAGTACGATGCTAAAGATGACTTCTCATCTCCGCCCTGTCCCTACGGGGGCCGACGGTGCAGCCGTTCTAGCGACACACCTTGACTCTTAGGCGGACCCTAACTGCACTAATATGCTGTTGGTCGAGGTGGTCCTGTTATTGAGTTAGTTATTATGCTTCTGCTTCTACTAGAGAGTGTGATCGACTTACGTATAGCTGATCTCGGTTAGCAAAGGCGGCATTACAGCTAACCTAAAGGCAGCGAGAGGCGGTTTAAACTTATGTGCTTGGCGAGAATCTTTCTTGTATCTCTTGAGCCTCGCCAGGAATAGTCGTTGTGGTTGATTCAGTTAATGATCCCGAGGGGGCAGAGTAGACACTGGATGGATCGAGGGTCCGGTCCGGTCCAGGATCCACTGGATCTAGCAACTGGACTAGATCGTGGATCTAGGTCTAGTGGATCGGATCGGTATAAGGATCTACTAGAGTGTTCTACTAGACCCTCTAATTAGTCCGGCACATGCCGTCGGCTAATGAGAGGGCTTAGATCTGCTAAGCTAATCCCCGCGATATCTTCTCTAACGTCGTCTCCTATATACACATAAAAAAATCATAACAATATGCTAACTTAACCTTCTTAAACCCCTGCTAAGACCTCTTAATCCTCTGCGCTCCTCTTATTACTCGATAATACGTTTCCCTTCGAGTCCTAAAGCGACTACTACGCCCTATTAACTACCCTTGCCGCCACCTCTAAAATCTATGTACCTACCGAGTTCTAACGTCCCGACGATTTTTAAAGTACTATAGCTCGCGCAGATACATTAAGGACTATAGGAAACATCGACTACTATAAGGACATCGACTAGTCGCGTCTATAGTAGCAAGAAAGAGACGGGACAAGGATTAAGCTCGAGGCCTACAATAACGGTCTTAGGTTAAGTAAGAGCTAGATATTCAACTATAGGTAGAGGGTTTAGTAGCAAGGTGTTCTACTAGAGGTTTACTTCTAGGTATGTAAGACATGCTACAAGAAGAAGGCTATTAGGTCTACGTTCACCTACGGTAATGGTACTATACCCCTAACAAAACATCTACTTAAGACCTATAATATTACCGTCCATAGGGTAGGCGAGAAACGTAGTCGTCTCTCGAGTAGCTTTGCTGCCTCCTCTACTAAGAGTTCTAACTATAGGTAGGACATCGAGCGCTTTAGAATAGTCTTCCACTATGCTTCTTAGAAGGCTAGGGTAGTGGCATAGATATGCTATGACAATTAGGCCTTCTAAATGATGGAATCTTCCTATCTTTAAGACAT
This sequence comes from Aureobasidium lini, assembly GCA_022813425.1. Lineage (NCBI taxonomy): Eukaryota > Fungi > Ascomycota > Dothideomycetes > Dothideales > Saccotheciaceae > Aureobasidium > Aureobasidium lini. Next base: position 71,597 of record JAKLML010000085.1, on the reverse strand, counting down.
GCTCTTGTTACTTAATCCTGCTATTAGCAAGCGCGGATGTCTTCCTAACTACTTATCTGTCGTTAACTAGATTAAACAGGTATATATAAGTTATCTCGGCATTATTACCGAGAAGCTCTATACTACGTAGAGCAAGATCTATCTATCATTTAATCTCTAGTCTTCTCGTAACCTGCGCGCTTTGCTAGGCATTAATTGCTACTTCGCTAATAAGTTCGGTAATCTTAAGACCTTCCTTCTATCCTTGCTAGAACAGTCTAGTCCTTACTCTAGCATTAATATTGCTAACAACGTTACTACCATTATTAACTACTTCGACCTTGCAGATAAAATCGGCTACTTTATGATAGATAACGCAACGAATAACGACACCTATATCGAAGCCCTTAGGACAGAATTCGGCTTTAATCTATTACACCGTCGCTTGCGCTGCTCTAGCCATAAGATTAACCTTATTACGCGCGCAATGTTATAGGGTGTCGACGAGGAGGCCTTCGAGAACGAGCTTACGTATGTCACTATTAAAGACTAAGACCTTCTTATCTGGCGCCGGCGCGGTCCTCTTAGTAAGATAAGAAACACTATCATTTAGATACGCTCCTCCCCTTAAAGGAACGAGGCATTTAAGCAGTTGTAGAGGGAGCATCCATTAATCGACTAGATCTGCGAGCTTTATGTACTAAACGACACCCGATGGAATTTAATGTAGGACGCTATTATTATGTTCATCAAACTGCGCCCTATAGTAGAGGAGTTCTATTAAAAGCAGCAGTCGCTCTAGCAAGACTATTAGAACAAGATCACTAATTTTAATTAAAAGCTACCCCCTTAGAAACACCGTAAGAAGCCTGCCTAACTTGACGACCATCTATCGTAGGATGACTAGTCTATCTTATCGATATATAACTAACTTCTTAAGCTGCTCTATTATACTACCTAACGTCTCGAGGGAAGGGGAGGCGGTGCTAGTCACGGTACTATATAGCAGGTAATTCCTGCGATAGAGAAGTTGCTAACCTACCTCGAGGCAGTAAAGACTAAATACTCTATCGTCCGGCCCTCTTAAGACTACTCGATGTTCAGCTCGTAGGCTAGCACTGTTTATAAAGACTCCTAACCTTCCTAAGGCGCACTTTAAGACCTCGACAAACTAGCACTACTTACTCGTTTTAACCTACGCAGAAACTAAGCATTATAACCTATGTAACCGCCTCCTCTACCGCCTAAACCGTCGTTACTACGTCCTCCTCCTGCTCCCGCCGAGGCCTTAAAGAATTTACTAGAATACCGCATGCTTTACGTAGGCGTTAACCTAGCATGGAAAAAGCTAGATGAATATTATTAGAAGATAGACTAATCGCTAGTCTATGTTGCGGCAGTTGTCCTCTACCCTGGCCTTAAGTAGAAGTACATCGAGAAGGTGTAGAGGGACCGCCCTACTTAGATCGTTTAAGCGCGTAGAAATGTCGAGGATCTATAGTAGGAATATGCCTCTCTTCCTATTACCGAGGAGGATAAACAATCCGCTATAGTTAAAGATAATGCGCGCTAGATGGACGACGACATGCTTAGTAAGTTCTCTAATGTCGGCGAAGAAACAAATGACGAATACATACGCTAGAACGAGGAAGGGCGCCTACTAAAAGAATTCAGACCTCTTAAGTTCTAGTTAACGAAGCGACAGCGAGAGACTTATCCTCGCCTCTCGAAGATGGCTAGAGACCTCTTTACTATCCCTGCAATGTCTGATAAGCTAGAGCGTGTGTTCTCGAGTGCCGGCCTCATAGTAACACCGCTACGAGGAAAGCTATCTGCAAGAGCAATTAGTTAGACGTAGTGCGTCAAGAGCTAGATAAAGACTGGTATTATTATAAGGCTGGAGGCCTCATTTGAACTTGTAAATAGCGTGCCTCAAGAGGCCGAATAAACGACTCCCTTCCATCGACTAGCTATACTACCTCCTCCGCCAAGACCCTCTATACAGCAGACGGACCGGACCAGATCGATCCGATCCAGTGGATCTAGCTGGAGCGGATCGCTTAGCAGATCCAGTGGACCGGATCAGAGGGTAGGTCCGGTCCGATCCATCCAATGTCTACTCTGCGAGGGGGGTTGGATGAGTGGTAGCGTGTTGAGAATTGACGGGAGTGCCGTTTGTGCTACTCGAGATTCAGTGAAGCTGTCACGCATAGATAGGGAACAGAGTCTCACGTAAGATGCTGAGTCTGGGAGTATGGTTGAGAGCCTCCGTACATAAATCGAGCATAAGGGTGTTTCGGAGCCATGGTCTGTGAAAATGTCCTTCATGAACAGCAGATGGAGGAGTTTCGACATGATCAAGGGGAGGTGATGAGGTTGTAACATCCACCACAGAGTCCGTTGCTGAACAGCTCACTCACTGCTTGTGATTTTGAGCAAGACAGTCGGGTCAGGGTTCTAGGGGTGAAGGTGTAGGTCGCTCTGTCCGACGAAAGGGCTCAAAGCACTCTTCAAGGAAAGCCTTAGCACAATTCTTGACCACAGACACTCGACCACCTCGTCTCTGGTCATGCAGCAGATCTTGGTAATGCGAGGTCGCGTAAATCCAAAGTTGGTAAGCTCAAAGTCGGTTCGGCTTGAACGGGAGCGCTTGGAAATCATGTGGACCACAATGATGCGAGCTTTGCCATTGGCAACTCCAGCAGACAACGCATGATCGCAGACTCTCCTCGTTTTTCGAACCCATTTTGTGTTGCAGATCAGAGATATCCTGTAAACTCTAGTCTGATCTGGACTGGAAACATGAGATTCTTGTCCAGGGGTCGGCGCGAGCACTCATCTTGCCTGATAGGTCTTCTGGAAGCTGAATGTAGTGGTCTCTTTGCCAGGTTCCGGACGGGTAGTATCCTTCTGGACCTAACACAGTTATTGGGACTGGCAGCGACAGTTGGGGTTCGAGGCGGATCGTGTTAATAGTGTTTCCTCGGTGGGTGCCTAGATAAGTTGATCGTCGCTGACGGAGACATGGCGGCAACCCTTCGGGGTATGGGTCTTGCTGATGATTACAACATCGTCGTCCTCGTCGTCTAAGATCACGATAGGTGCGTCTTGCTTCTTGTCGTCGTCGATGATGTAAGACCACGGTGGATCATTAGCCACCTGGGGCTCCCGGACCTTGCGCTCGACCTTGCGTTCAATATCGGAGCTGCCACCAGCAATCCTAGCCATGGTGTTGCGCTCGACAGAAATGACGCTCCAAGAAGAATTAGTGCGCGCTGGACTCACGGACCACAGAGGCTCTCGTGGTAGGCTCAACAGCATGCTGTGTGCAATCTCCTTTTTCATGTGCTTGTTGTAAGTTGCACAGGAGGTGTTCAATCAGATCTGGATGAGCGAACGATGCATCCTTGAAGGCTTTACAGACAAGATGGAAGGTAGGCAGATCCTCAGCACAAACTGCATTGGCCACTCTGAGAAGTAGTTCGGGCGGTTGATTGAACGTAATGGATAAGAGCTCTTCATATATATATTCGCGTCCAACACAACTGCATTGCGTTGAAAGGAGTAATGGTCGACTGCGAGGATCTTCTGGTTTCGTAGAGTTCGGCGACTTTGTCCACAATCTTCTGAGTAGAGAAGGGGATGCCGAGCATGCAGACTTCGTCTCTGACATCGATGAGAAGTTTTTCGGGTTCGTTCGACAGTGTAGGCATGTCGTGTTCGTTGTCGAGAAGGAAGACCTCTAGGCAAAAGCCCACGTTGCCCATTGAAGACGCCTCGAAGAGGGTGAGAGGTTGTCATCTTGGGAAGTTTGGAGTGTTTTCTCCACTCGTATATAGCCTTTGAGAAATCCTCTTAGTGTATCGATAGGCTGATAAGGTGGCTTAATGTCACTCCAGGGTATGAAGAAGCCAATAACATCCTGCATACTCGCAGTGTGAACAGGAGGATGTAGACACTGGTCAAAAGAGACTTTCAGTTTGGTACTTCTTGGGACTGTGTGGTTCGAGAGTGAGGAGGATATTGTTTGTCGTCGAGAAAACACCAGTGACATGATAAGTGTATTTTCGAGCGCATATATCTGCGCTCGCTAGAACGTCGTCGACATGGCGGGCAGTGGTTCATCAAGGGCAAGGAGGACACAATGATATGTTGTATGTCAACATCTTGGATATATAAAACGATATGAGTGGAGGAAGGGTGCAGGGCCGCAATAAACTGATGGGGGCGAAGCATCTGCTTGCATATCCAGTCCTGGCATTGGCACGTGAAAGCTGTAGAGATTCAAGGGCGACGGTATATAAATGAGGTGTGAGAAGTCCAGTCTTGTTTGAGTTGATGTGATAAAAGTGAGGTATAGGTTGATGTGTGCAGTGAACAGAATGTATAGCTCTGAGCTCACACGCGAGGTCGTGCTAGGTCGGGAAATCCGGGTGGCTGAAGACAGTGTCCAAGAACAGGATGAGACACGAGCTTATTAAGACCCCGGGGGTCAAATCCGTGTGTTCTTTCATTGTGGCCAGGGAGTTGTGCGCTGTCGACGTCGTCGAGCAAGTCGTTCATCACAATGACGCGTGAGACAAGACTTTTGCTTTCCAATCGCTGAATGTGCTGCCCTTGCGGCATTCTGCGGGCGGCACGTCCAGAGTGGCGAGTCTGTCGAAAAATGGCAGCGACTAGGCTTTGGGCTCAGGAACAGTAGCTTTGATGCTCCAAAATGCGTCAAAGATTTGGTAGAATTCAGCAGTTGGAGGCTCGAAGGTACCAGAGATCATAGGCTCTCGAGGTGTCGATGGCAGTACGAGTAGTGTCGACGAGCAAGGAGCAAAAGAATCCATCGGATCAACGCAGGCGGTAGCTTGGCGACAAAAGCAATGAGAGAGTGCCTGACCTCACAATTCACCAGCCACAAATGGGACATGGTGCGATGACAGCAGCCATATCGGTGTCGTCCTGGTACAGCACGACGGGCATTGTGAATCTCCTCTGTCGGAAGTCGGCAGCTGTGGTTTCTCGGAGTTGCAGGAGATTTTGCGGTGAGTGGGCTTCATAGCCACGAGCGGCCAGATCCAAGTGAAGAGCGATCGTGGCCGGATATATACGGGGAGAGGAAATCGGAGTCGACAGGGTCGCTGAGGGAACGGCCTCCGTCGGCAATGATTTGATGTTTAGTGTCTTGGAATAGGGGAAGAGGCGACCGACAGCTGGAAAGTGGTCAGTCAGGTACGGGAGAAGTGAGGGTTAGAAACAGGCTCACTTGTCTCTTAGTCTCCTCATGCTCAGAGGAGCGTGTGAAAAGACGGCATGCTGAAATATAGCGCAATCACGACCTCGACGGAGATTGAGGCCGACCGATTGGCGTCGGTGCATCCAAAACCCCGATATATAAGTAAAGAATTGAATGTAGTGTGTAATGATGTTCCAGAACGGTGCGTGGGAAGTTGGGCGTTGTTATACTTTCCCACCCTTCAATCCGGACATTCCAGAAGCTTCAGTGTTGTCCAGCATGTTTTCCAGCAATCGCCAGAAACAAAAAGCGACCAACAAAGAACTTCATGATTGGGCCGAGCAAACAAGCTTACCCGAAGCTTGCATGAAAGAAATCTTGGCTTGCCACATCTGCGTGTCTAACAGCAGGCAAACAACAACTTCTCAATTGGAAGAGAGGCGCGAAAACACACCAACGTTTGCGTGTCTGGAAGAAAGAAAGCAGTGAGATGGCACTTCGCGGAGCGGGTACAGAACGCTATCACTGGAATCCTGGTACCCTCATGCCATGACCTTAGATAAAGAGCGGTCGTGCATGGTTTCAGTGTTTCTGGTAGCCATAGGTGTGCAACTATCATGTTTTGTGAGGCTTTCAGAAATCCCGGATTTGAGACAAGCTCGTCAGTTTCGCTATCTCCATTCATAAAGGTGTTCAACAAAGGAGTGGTCACGCGTGGTTCCCTTGAGTTGAATCACCATAGACTTGGAATAATTGTGTTTCGATTTGGACCTGAGGCTTCTGGACGTCCTAGGCACCAGGGATGTACTTTGACACGTATGGTCCCAGACTGGTGGGCACTGGGGAGCCAGCAAGAAGAGATCGACGATTGAAAGGCATTTTCCTGCTCTCGGCGGAGAGTGTAGCTGTTCAGAAGATAAGCTTGCCTTTTGCCAGCTACATATCGGCGACAGTGGTTTTACAGGGGAGAGGCGCTGACGAAGACCCAAAGGAAACAACAATCGCTGCTTCTGCGAAGCGTGAGGTAAATATGGATACAATCTTGCATTTTGATATCTACAAAATCAGCAGTGATGGCCAGTGGAGACAGAGGACAAAGGATCAACACACCACGAATCTTACTCTTTTGCGTTTCTAGGGCACTTGAAGCAATTCGTAAACACTTCCACTGTCTTTCAGTGCTTGTTCCACTCGTTCCATAATGGCCAGAACCTTCTCCTCTTCCAGTCTTCTGCCAACAACTTGAACGGCCACTGGTAGGCCAGCCATCGCTTGTGCATCGTAATGCTTGTAGGCGCCTTGCGCAACGCCATTGTTGTTGATGACAAAATCCGAAGGTAGGGCGTCCTTAGCAGCATCAACCTTGGTGACAGGAATGATACCACAAGTATAATCGAGAAGGTTGAACAGGAAAGTGTAACCGCAGGAAGAAACAGCATCCTTCATGCCATCGTGGGGAACAGCAGGTGTAGCGTTGGGTGGCGTGATCATCACATCCATTTCACCCTTGCCATCAGTATTGATACCATTCCACCAGTCGAACCAGATGTTCTTGAAGCTTTCTCGTTGATAGACAAGTTGCCAGTTCTCGTAGGCCGATTTCTCGTGGAGAGATTCGAGGAGACGGGCCCAGACTGTGTCGCGACGGATATAACGGACGTATTTAACATAGAGCCAGCGGAGAGGAGAGGGCAACTTCATCCAGAAAGTCAGCTGCGAGGCACCAGCGTCGTTCCATTCACCCAAGCTGAAGAACCGCTTGTATGTTCTCGTACCCTCAGCATTGAGGAGTTGAGACGCGATAGCCAAAGCGTCCAGAGGAGCATGAGGCGCGGAAGGTAAAGTGAGATCGAAGACATCATGACCTTGTGCTTTGAGTGCCGAAGCAGTGTTTTCAAGTGCACGGGCACAAGCAGGTGCAGGATCAACCACACCATCAGTTCTCAGCACACCAATTCGAAGCCTTTTCTTCTCCTTGAACTCCTCATAGTCATCTTCACGCCATGCCAAAGAATGTACACTTTGATCGTACGTCCAAGGTTTGCATTGAATCAAGCTCCGAGTGAAGTAGACCAGATCCGATAGCGTTCTTGTCATGGGTGAGAAGACACTAGGGATGCCTTCCTGGCCAGGCATGGAAGTGTCGACACCATATTTGGGCCACCTTCCAGTAGAGCAGCGAAGGGAAAAACAACCGGAGAAATGCGCAGGAGCGCGAACGGAACCGGCGACATCAGAACCAATGCCTATTCTTGAGCCACCGAAAGCGAGAAGGGCACCTTCACCACCTGTACTGCCGCCAGGAGAATATCTTGCGTTGTGAGGGTTCTTACAACGACCCCAAACATCATTTGTTGATTCGAAAGAGAGCAGGGTGATGGGTAAAGCAGTCTTGACGAATGGAATGGCACCAGCGTCTTTGAGTAGGCGCACCATAGCACCATCTGCAGCATGAGGCTTGAAGCACTTGCCAGAGTATCCAACGGAGGCGTCGTATCCACCAACGACAATAGAGTCCTTGAGCGAGACAGGGATACCAGCAAGAGGTCCTTTCAAGTTGATAGATCCGTCCTGAGTCCACTTCTCGGCCTCGGGGAACATGATCTCGGTCAAGCAGTTGGTAGCTTCATGTGCTTTGACAGCAGCCTTACCGTAAGCTCGAAGAACCTCCGCGGGTGACTTGATAGAGTTTTGTACATCTTGTACGAGTTGATCGATAGGAGCATCTAGTGTAGATCTCTCGTCGGACGAGATAGAACCTTGATATGACTTTGGCAGGTTTGCAATTCGATCAGCACGCTCATCTTGCTTCCGTTGGCTGAAGGCGAGTCAGTGATGGAGCTTCTCACGAGCCATGGACTATGACATACCATATCTGTTTGTGAGATCCAAGGGGCCACATGATATTTCTGTGTTCCGTCGAGACCGTAATCGCAAAACATAGACTTTGTGTGAAGGAGAAGTAAACTGATCAAGGGCAAATTTGATCAAGTCAAAGAGGAAACATACAGAAGGGAAAGGGAGGACACGAGACTCTTATACTTCTTGCTCGAAGTGCCCGCGGGTTATCAGGAAGGCGGGGTTGCGGAGGTCGTCGCTGATACCGGCTAGAGCTGCCGTATTGGGTATGGTGTCAGATAACGGCTGGAGCTTCCAAATTCAGCACAGCAGCATCATAGTGAAGAGCTCGAAAGGCAGAATGCCGAATAGCAGGATATAATATGTCCAATCATCAAGGTCAGTGTGAGCAAGTTTGAACATGATAAACCATTTCTACGCATCAATCGTGGTCTACTCGTGACATCCAAGGACACCTGCTTGCAGTCCTTTCCTCCTAACTCGAGCCCTTCTCAACGAGACGTATACCCAGCAAACTCCTTGCCATACCGGAAACGAATGCTGATTGAAACGCCGAACTCCAAAATAATCGTTTGCGCTTGGCGGTCCATCATTCGAGCGGGAAATTCATGCTATCGGATCAGGTGGCGGCGAGCTTAGCGGACTTGATCTGAGATCAGAGGAACCGGGAAGGAATGCTGAGGGCGTGCGCGGTGAGACAAAATTCTCCTAGTTTATACCACCAGCCTCACCCTCACGCTTCATCTCTCCCTGGACATCCTCAGCATCTCGTTCTTGGCGGCCCTCCTCCTTAGCTTCAGCAGCACCATCTCCCATCTCGATATCTTCTGGTGCAGTTGTAGTTGGTTCCGCAACAGTCGGATCTGGAGGAGGTGTTGCAGTAGGTCCAGCACCCGCCTGCGTGTTGTTTGAGTTCGGTGCGTTGGCGGGCGGCTCAGCGACGTCGTCCTCACCCATCTCGACGTCTTCCGGCTCAGCTGCAGGAGCTTGAGCAGTAGTCGAGGGGGCGTTTTGCGGCGATCGAGCTCGTTGTGTTCCGTTGCTGGCGACTTCCTCGCCCATGGCGGGTTGCACAGCGTGAGGATCTTCGGAAGCCTTGGCAGCCATAATAGCATCTCCAACAGCTGCATTCGCGGCTTGTGCTCTGTCAACAACCATCTGGTCTGCTTGAGCAGCAGCTGGCGGTAATGTAGTATCGAGGGGAGTGGTTGTACCAGATTCGGCGAGAGAGCCTTCGGCCATGTCGGCGTAGGGATTCTTGTGGTCCGTTATCCTTGGGCGACGGGGCTCTGCTCCAGGCTGTTTCTTGACGCCAAGAAGAGCATCCATCTCTTCGTCATCCGAGTCCTCAAACTCATCATCGCGCTCGATACGAGCATCCCACTTGCGTTCAGTGTAGCGCGAGTCAGGATTTTCATCGTCGTCCTTATCGTCGAGGCGCTGCTCACGCTCATCCAAGTCTTCAGTGTCGCCTTCGTTGTCCGGGTCATTCTCGTTGGGTTGTACGACAAGCGGTGAACGTGGCACGTCGGTCATTTGCACACTGGGAGCGAACCTCGTACGTGATAGGTTCTCGAAGACTTGTAGCTTGATTTTCTCGAGGTATTCAGGACTGTTGGCGTTGTCCATGTTCGAAGGGCGGACATCCAGTTCGAAGTCGGGAGAGTAGTATTCATAGTAGTCGGTGTAGGGGAGCTCGGGACCCATTTCTTGACCAACCAGTTGACCAGTCTCGTATGCCCATGTGCGAGCAACGTTTCGCATGGTGTAGCCACCGCCTCCAAGGACCAGGGTAGGAAGGTTGAAGCTCTTGACGTACTTGACGCAGTTTGCGTGACCTCGCATGGACAAGTTGAAGCATCCAAGACGATCACCACTCAGCGAGTCACCACCGCACTGCAGAACGACAGCATCTGGACGGAAGAATTCCATGATCTTGGCGATGATGGGCTCGAAGACACTTTTGTATGCGACATCGTCCATGCCATCGCGTAGCGGAAAGTTGACGGCGTAGTTTTTACCATTTCCGACACCAATGTCGCGTAGCTCACCAGTACCGGGAAAGTACTCTCCGTACTTGTGGAATGAACAGGTCATGACACGGTCTGTCGAGTAGAAGGCTTCCTCAACACCGTCACCGTGATGAACATCAATGTCGATGTAGAGAACACGCGACTTGAAACGCAAAAGTTCGATGATTCCCAGGACAATGTCGTTGATGTAACAAAAGCCGGAAGCTTCACTCTTTTTGGCGTGATGCAGACCTCCAGCCCAGTTGACGGCGACGTCGCATTTTTGACGGTTCAGACGAGCAGCACCCTCCATACTGCCACCGGCGCTGATGCCACAGTACTCGAACAAGCCATCGAAGACGGGACAATCGTCACCAACGTTGTATTTTCCTTGCTCTTTCGCGTAGCTGTCCATGTTGTCGGGAGTGACTTTTGAGAGGAAGTCGACGTATTCGTCGGTGTGGAATTGGGTCATTTCATACTTGGAGGCAGGCTTGGCTCGCTAGGGGATGGTCAGTATATTGTATGAAGGATGCGACAGATCAGGAGATGGCGCACGTAGATTTCCATCTTCTTGTACAAGCCGTAGTTCATGATTAGACTGTGGGCCATTCTGATGCGATGGGGTTTCATGGGATGGCCGGCATTGTAGGCGTAGTTTCCGACATCAGAATCGTAGAAGTAGGCGACTTTCTTGGGTTGGCCTCCGTTGGTAGCGCGAGGAGGGTCCAGAGGAGGGCCATATTGCGCCGAGTTGGCCATGTCGGCGGCTTGACGAGAGGAGAAGAGTTTCTTTGCGATCGCGTGTGTGTGTAGATATGCAGTTCGGGTTATCGAGATGGGCAGAAGGTATCGACAAGAAGAATGGCGAGATGGTTGACTTGATTGAGTGGGTATGGACTTTTGGTGGATAGATGCAAGAGTGAATGGTACGCGATCTGCCACTTCCGAGCTTCGGGGAAGAATGCAAACCGAGCAAACTGCGAAGCTTCCAGGGGAAAAAGTGCAAACAGAACAAACACAAGTCAAGGAAGGAGCGAGCGTCGGAGGTCGGAGCTTGTCCGTACTCGTAGCTGGCCGCGCGCATCATCGTCCAGAGTCGCCGTCTGAAGCAGCTCCATCACTACAACAATTCCATCTCCCTGTCGCCGTCCGTCCATCACAACCCCGAGCTCCCATCTACCGCGTCACTTATCATCTGCGCATACTTGAAGAGAAGGAAGAAACACACACACATCACAACAACATTATGGACCGACTTTCACGAATGCTGGCCGCCGCCCAGGGCATGGGAGGCGGAGGTGGTATGCAGCAGGACGGCAACGTTGTCGACAACTCCGAGACCGTCTACATCTCATCGCTCGCCCTCCTCAAGATGCTGCGTCACGGAAGAGCTGGTGTGCCCATGGAAGTCATGGGTCTGATGCTGGGCGAGTTTGTCGATGACTACACTGTCCGCGTCGTCGATGTCTTTGCCATGCCTCAAAGTGGTACCGGTGTTTCCGTCGAGGCTGTCGACCCTGTCTTCCAAACAAAGATGATGGACATGCTTCGCCAGACTGGGCGCCCGGAAACCGTCGTTGGCTGGTACCACTCACATCCTGGTTTCGGCTGTTGGTTGTCTAGCGTTGATATCAACACGCAACAATCTTTCGAACAGCTCACTCCCCGCGCCGTCGCCGTCGTCATCGATCCTATCCAATCCGTCAAGGGCAAGGTTGTCATTGACGCCTTCCGCCTTATCAATCCCCAAACTCTCATGCTTGGTCAAGAGCCTCGCCAGACAACCTCCAACGTTGGTCACCTCAACAAGCCTTCTATCCAAGCCTTGATCCACGGCCTCAACCGCCACTACTACTCGATCGCCGTCGGATACCTCAAGGGTCGTGGCGGTCAAGGACACGGTACATCGACTGCTGGCGAGTCCTCGAATGGCCAAGTCGGTGGAGAGGAAGCTATGCTCATGAACTTGCACAAGAGCGTCTGGACAGAAGCCTTGACCATGCCCGACTTCAAGGCTGAGGGCGACCGCACTTTGGAGAAGCTCAACAAGCTCGTCAGCTTGGCAGAGGGCTACGAGAAGCGTGTCAAGGAGGAGACTGAGCTGTCCAAAGACCAACTACGCACAAGATATGTCGGCAAGGTCGACCCCAAGAAGCGTATGTCATATTCTTCCTCCATCACACCCTATCACTGACATGTTCTCAGACATCGAAACTCTCGGCCAAGATCTTCTCGAAGACAACATCGTCTCCGTATCACGCCAAATGATCGACAAGGAGGCTTCCGTACCATCCGCTTGCCGCATCGAAGCTGTGGATGACGAGGCTGATGGTATGGCTGTGGACCAAACTGCATAGACTGCGACATGTGCACACAGGCCAAGCGACGACGCTGTCCAAGACACTACCAGCAAAACCACCTCGAACAGCGAGACGACCTCGACTGCCTCATCTTTCGTGAGAATCGGCCACGAGGACGTGGAATGAGACAGCATGTCATCCATTAACCATGTATAATAGACATGCTTGCATGCATTCTCGGGGAACCCTGCATCGCGGGATTACGAAGGTCAAGACGCTGGAGGTCGGCAGGTAAACATTCTATATGCGCAACGACTGCAAGAATTATTCTCAAACTTGATCTTCCTTTTTATCTCCTTCGTCATGTGTCATGTCGTTGTGCAAAAGCTGGAATGCATAACGCTTAGTTCACCTTTTTCAATCGAGAATCATCCTTTCGCAGCTGACAATCGGACCTCGACGTGTATCACCACAGCGCCTTCTCCCAAAGCTTTCAGTCCACCATGGTCGCCAACTCTCCATCTACGGTCCTGGTCTTCACGTATCACTGCATCCTACCACTCAAGAAAGCAAGCCACCTCCTGTTATTCCGCACTCCAGTGCTCTCTCTGGCCTAAACGCTACTTCGAACCAAACCCTGCGTCTCATCATCCTGATGTCCTCTGTAATGTTTCCTGAATTCACTCACAATGTTCTGACCTTCATGTTTCGCCCCTCTCCGCGGACATCCCGTTATTGTGGAAGCCCTTCTTGCATCGAGACGACTCGGTACCTCAGTCGTATGTTCTGATCAACGCCCTCATTACTCTGATGAATTTGGAGGATCTTTCCGGACATATGAGGCCTTACAAAAGAGATCAAATTCTACTCTCTTCGGACAATTCCTTATCTAGAGAATCATCATGCGTTGCAGCAACATATCTTCTAGCTCATTGAGGCAAGTAAATCATCTGTGATGTGTAGGTCGATTGTATTACAGAGATCTCTATGTCTCTCGCTCTCTGCGGACCTTCCTGCCACTGGAATATTATCCTGCATTGCTGCAATCATCTTCTTTCAGCTCCATGACCTATAAGCTCTGTGATATTACGGTTGAATGTCTGCGTACTGTAATCTTCTCTCTTCGGACCTCTTTGCATCTAGAAAAACATCCTGGATTGCAGGAACAGATTTTCCCCTTGTGAATAGGAGATGGTGATACATGATATTTTGGTTAATCGACCTTTCTCTTCGGACATCTCTTTATCTGAAAAATCATCCTGCATTGCAACAAGATTCTTCCCCTACATCATCTATGCAGAAATATATTTAACCTCTTAGCAAACCACCTTGTAAAGATCTTCATGTCCTTCTCTCTTCGGACATCTCGAGATCTAGAAAATCATTCCGCATTGCTGCAACTATTTCGTTCCCTGTACTAGTATGAATGGGACCTCTACGGTATCTTATCTAACTACTACGCACATTCCTCCCCTTGCAAAGATCCTTGGATTGTAGTATAAACTAGTTTTCTCTGTTGGTTTTTCCGGATCATCAACAACACATGAATGGCAATATTCTTGCGATAACGAGCCTTGCATACTGATTTTCACCCTCTATTTCTTGCGACTGCTTCGTGTCGAGAAGAGCCGCCGAAGACGCGTCTCGGGTCGATAACGCTACGCCCCGGGTGTACTTCTCTACTTGTTGATATCAATCCAAATTTCTGGCATATAGATACAGCGGGAAACATGTCGAGGGCAGGGTTTCATATACCCGCGACGTTTCGTCCGGTGTCCCGGCTCTCGCCTCAGCATACGAGAGGAGAAAGGATAGATCTGGGCTATTAGTGGACGTACAGTAAGTGGATCACGATGCTACGGTTACCCGTGCGAGAGGTAAAGAGAATGTGTTCTCTGTTAATTGATAGAAGACAGATATAGAGCATAGGCTGAGCGTAGGTTAATCCGTTTCTGCCCTTCCATTTACTTCATCGTAGATTATATTCTCTCTATGAAGTAGCTGCATACCCAGAGTTCTGCTCTATATATTTCTTTTCACCGAACGACCTAAGCTGTTCCGTGTTGTGCAACTTTCGACTAGTTGATGTTGTGCCATCGCTGGACGGGATATGCTATGGTTGGTGGCCTGATTTCTATGATCGTTTTGTAAGGAAGTCAGATCGGGGCGAGCAAGAGGGCTCTCAGGTCTGTGAATCTGGATCGTACATTTGGCTCCCATGCGAGGTAGCGGCTGAGACCTCTAGTCATTATATAAATACCAATCCAAGAAACAGGGGGAAGGGTAATTGAGTTTCACTGACCTGATCACATACTACCGCTACTGCTACGTTCTAGCTCGATCGCTGGCACACGTACATACTGGTCTGCTGAACCGACCTCTAGATCTACAACTTTTTATGCGCATTTCTGTAACCGTGACTGTTATTAACGGGCAAGCTATGAAAAACTCAGAACTTTATGTCTACTGCTACAACAACGTTTTCCCATCCTCGTATGTGACTACCTTCATCTGTGCATCTTGCATGTCGCTTTCTCTCTTTGGTCTGTCCACCTTGCACTCTTTCGGACTCAGAAAATATGAGTGATACCGCAGTATCTAGTCATTTTCTCATGCAGATTCATCTCTACTACTTCGCCTTCACGCAATACAGGAATGTCGTCTTCTGGAGGGTATCCAAAGATCTTCCAAGACAAGAGGGATGTCATACCGATGAACTACGTGCCGCTGATGGTTGCGACTATCGAATCCCGCCTCTCCAAATCTTGGAGTGATATACGCTCATACTGAGCCATGTGGGATCAGTATGCTAGGGAGGGAGAGAGACAGGTCTGTGATGCATAGCTAGACCATCAACTCTCAGGGATAATCCAATTTTCTGTTTTTCTAGGGTCAAGACTTCTGTTAAAGTTCTATTTAGCATGGAGAGAAGATGTCAGAGTATCATAGACCCGCCTCTCCTCCTTCCTTGCCATGCTTTCCTTACAGGTTTGCAACCTCGGAACAATGTTGTCACTGTTACTTACGTAAAGTTTGAATCGTGTCGTGCCTCTAGGGCTGGTGGATCATACCCGTTGTCAACAAGTGATTGTCGCAATGTGAGTAGCTTATATACTTGTCTGCTCTCCAATCTGCTATACAGATAGAAAATTCTGTAGAGCGCGATCGGATCCGACCGGATTTGTAGCTTACTTCGAGACTATTGTAGCTCGAGCTCTCTAGAGAATTCGAACAAGACTATTTTCTTCGAGATGTCGCAGTCGTCCATATAAAGCCATGCTGCCCAGCAGTATTTCTCCCTCTTCTTACAACCATGATTCGACTGCTTCAATGGTAAGATGACTATGAGACGGTTTCACGCTGACCTTAACACGCAGAGAGTTCGAAAGCATTTTTGACACCACATAAGCTAGTATTACATTGACAGGAGAGAGTGGGAGGAAATCAGGTCTGTGACTCGTAAAATTATATCAGTCGTTCTACTTTGATAGTAAAAAGTTTTGCTGGGCACGTTAGTCTTGTAAGACTCGCGGGATAGGAGTCTAGAGGAGGTGGATTAGTATCATTAACCTGTCTGCTTGCTTTTCTTCTCTCGGACTGTTTTTCCTGCATAGCGATAAATTGTGAACACATCCTCTCTTGTCATGTCAAGATGCGCGGCTGCTCTCAGATCGTGTGAAGGACTTCCGAGTCTCTGATCAGAGGACACAGATCATGTCTGTCGAGATTATATAGTCTGGTTCCTACGCAAAGCATAGTGAATCAAAGCGTGGAGGGAAACCGATATCTTCAACAGAGATATTGTTAAGAGCAGAGATATGTATAGCCAAGAGGCGGAAAGGAAGGGTTGCAGCTTCCCAAAAACCTCCGTTCGACCAATAGTCGTTCTCACACCCAATACTTCCTCACTATCTGACACATCTTCACCAGAACCGATGGCTTGAAGGTTCAGATACAGAATAAGAGAACGAAAACAAAGCCTGACTTTATTCTGATCTGACTGCATTGTCATCTTCATATCTTGCCGAAGCGACCATTACTATTTCGGTATCAAAAGTTCTCTCTCACCACCAGCTATATAAATCTGTCGCCGCTGTGAATAGTACCGTAAGTGCTTGACTTGTTCTGGACGAATTACGGCGCCATACAAAGGAGGACTCAGAGATTGCGGCCTAGATGGCATGAACATAATCGGGGAGGCAGATGGGGTGAATAGGGGCGAGCATCAGGTCTGTGACTCCTTTCGAATGAGGCTTATCTCCGAGGTCGACGACAATAGTGATGCACATGATATAGAATGTACGGAGATAGGTATATGCACATTAGTAACCCTGACCTGCCTATCTCCCTTCTCCTGCTGATGAATACCATACCTTCTTAAGCATCGCGCATTATCTGGTTGCTGTATACTAGATCTCTGTCTTCTTTTCTCTGCACGTTGATCTTTCTGCAACTGTCTGTTGCTTAAGTCTAGTTGCATGTTGATGCGATTTTATACTTTTTTGAGTCTCTTACAATTTTCAGCGCTGATTCTCAGGAAGAAGAGGAGATAGCTGGGTTGTGCTTACTTTCCACCATAGTCTTGCAGAGGCAGATTACTATGTTGAGGTATTATGTAATTCAACAACGGAAAGTCATTCTCTGTGCATATGCTTGCGAAGGATATATTCTCACGATCTGGCTTACCAACTTCTTCTCCAAGGAAAATTCCAGGTCGAGTTAGACTTTTGCAGAATCGACAAACGCGTTACAGATAGAGATCAATATACAAATGATGTGCTAAGATGTAGAGATCTCGATAGTCAGGGTAAGACAGGGTGGAAAAGATGATCAGCAGGTCTGTAACTCCTCGGAAATTCTGGTGACTTCGAAGACAGGCCTACGAGTTAAGATAAGACCGACTGCCGACGTTTTAGTGTGTCCTTGGTACAGGTAGAGGTAGTAACGTAAGATCTTTCTTACCTTCTGATCCTTCTCTGTCTTCTGCTTTAGAATTAGGAGGTTTGAACGTCCGCGGTAAGGCGTAAAGAACGACCTGCAGGTCAATGATGCCGAAGAGAGGGACACCTTGTCCCCCTGAAGACTAAAGGGTTTCTCCCAGAGTCGTAAGGTGATCGAGCACAGGAAAGGTACCAAAGATACACTCACCCGAGTCGTTTCGTCCGCGGTCTCGGTGTCGTGAAAGATTCTTTGAAAAGATAGGTTTAGCAATCAGACAGGGAGGAAGGTCGGTCGGTTCCTGATGCGGGTCAGTTAGATAGTACAGAGACTGTCAAGTCGCAGATGTAGCTTTCTCATAATCCAAGCTGGTGATTCCGTATGGGATGCGATGATATTGTCATATGCATGTGCCAACATGAAAGCTGGCATGGTACGTTTCACGCTGCTGCAACGCAAGATGTTTTCGGAGCAGGTTGTATGGCCGGCGAGATACTGATATTTTTCGACTCTCACTGGACACCTCTTTCGTCTAGAAACATGCTGCGCATTATGGCAGGCCTCAAAGTTGGAAACAGCAAAGTATCAAGAACAAAGGCAGTTGCAGACTCCCTTGGATCTACGCTGTTGTGATGCTGATTCATGCAATGGCACAGCTATAAAGCGACCCATAGATTGGAGTGGGGGAGTTGCAAGAGGGAAGTAATCAAAGTGTTTCCCTAAATGCTTGTCAACCATCTCGACCTTTTTCCCTTACCAGAAAGCCGACCTGCGCTATAAATTGTCTTTTCGCAAGGAAAGTCAACAAGCAAGAGCAAGGGGATAGACGAGAGAGTCATTGAAAATTACTCTATGAAAAGAAATAAACAGATCGCGGCATCCCAATACCAGTGCGCCTTTGCTAGAGGAAAACAATTTGGTACAATTCCCGCCCAAAGTCTGATGCAATGGACTCGCACCCGCCAGTGTGTTCAGAAAAAAGTAGGCCACACCGATGCATAGTTAAGATATCTTCTTATCCTTTCTCTTTCTTTGTTTTTAGGATCCTCCTAAGGCCCTCCGCTATAGTCGGATTAGGCAGTACCGTATGTTTGGTGTCCATGTTCTCTTGTAGTGTTATCGATATCTGCGCCAGGCATCAAAGTCTCTCTAGCTTCCTCGGCCTCTTCTTCCAGGTCATCTCTCTCAATGTGTCTCGATTGATACCATACGTATCCAACAAGCAAGACACCAACCACAAACGCCACAGACAACAGTATGATGTTCACGGGGATGGGGTTGTTGTTGAAAGCGTGATGGGTGAGAGCGTCAAGACCTTGAGCAGAGAAGTTGAAGAGACCGGCAAGACAGATGATGAGACCGTAGACTTTACCGAATGTAGCGAAACCGAAGACCTTGGCGGAGTAGTCGGAGACAGCGGTGTAGTAGAGAGGACGGTAGATGACGAAGAGGATGATGTTGCCGTATGCAGAAGCAGTGTTGGGAATGACACCGAGAACACCGATAGCAGTGGCAATAGTGACAAGCAAGGCAAGAGTGAATACGGTGCTGGTATGGTCAAGGACCAATCCGATGAATGGAACAGCGACAACACCGCCAAGTGGAAGTGCAATGTCGAAGAAGGCGTTGATGTTCTCCGCTTGTCCAGGGCCAACGAGGTAGGAGTATTGAGTGCGGATAGTGGCAACGAAGTAGTTGATTCTTGTCATCTGGACGATAGTAAACAGAGCGATGAGGATGAACCAAGGTGTCAAGATTTGCTTGATTGCAGGCTTGCCGTGAAGAGCTCCCCAAACGCCACTGGTAGCTTCAACTTGCTGTTGCTGAGCCTGCTGTTCTTCGGCACCCTTGCTGCCAAGGAGTTCAGTGATCTCGCTGACAACGGACTCACGACGTTCTTGGCGAAGGAGATCGCGTTGCTCATCGCTGATGTCAAGATCTGAATCCGAGTCTGATGGGTCCTCGGCTTGCTGAACCAATTCTCCTACGGTCTTGTAGCTGTTCGATGGCATGAGGAATATCTGTGCGATGAGAATCAAGACAGGCACGGCGAGGTAGATCAGGAAGAAGCGCTTCGTGTCGAAGCTTCCGCCAGTGGATTGGAAGATAATACGGTACACGAGGAAGACAGCAGAGCTGGTGTCGAACGCACCGGTCAAGAGTGCGAGGATCGTACCAGAATGCTTGGGGAAAGTGTTTGACAGTTGGAAGCTGGAGATGAAGATAAAAGGTCCACCGAGGGCAAGGAAGAAGTAACCAGGAATCCAGAGGTCGAGCTTCTCGCGAGCGTCCCATGCGAAAGCCAGAAGTGCGGATCCAATAGCGAGAAGGAAGCAACCAATAATACCAGCAACTCTTGGACCGTAGCGATCAAGGATTGTTCCAACAGGTAAAGCGCAAACATTTGTGCTTACAGCAGCGACGGTGAACATCAAGTTGAGCCTCAACTCTTGCTCATAACACACCCAAACGCCTTCTTCAATCTCCTTCGGCGTACATCTCTCAGCATACACTCCTTGCTCGATCAGGACAGGCTTGATAGCAGCATATCCAAATACTACACCAGCTGCAAACAGACAATAGACGCAAGCGACGGCGACTTGAGCTATTCTCTTGATTTTGCTGACCTCAAAAGCAGCAACAGACTCTTCATGCGCGACATCCGGAGCCCAGCCGCCTACGGGGTTGAAGCTTAGTTTGCGACGCTCGGAACCAGTAGGTGATGATGCTCTTGCGGACAGGTCGTTCGGTGAAGTTGTATTCCAGTGATCTCGTAACGTCTCCATACTGCTTCTTCGTTCGAATAGCGACATGATTCGGTCTTTGATGCGACTTTGATTTTATATTCTCCAGTGGTATGCGCTGACGTAATTTCTCTCGCGATGGTTCTTTCCCCACAAAGGATGAGGCACGCGATCAATTTGCCAATGTTGTGACGAGTCAGTTTAGGCACCTAGGATGAATGGATGACAAGGAGAGGGGAAGGAAAGTTGTTGCGCAAAGCTAACTGAGGCACTACATTGTTTATGATATACGATAGTTGAGAGGAAGAAATTTTCCGGGAAGGAACTGGGCAATATTGTGCATGAATCCACAGCTGTGGTTCTCCCAATGGATAGGGCACGATAAGAGGCAAATGGGAATCTGCATGAGCGGAGTTGTCCAATCACGACGCTCGGATCACGCCGAAGCTTAAACTTTGACTCGATAGAAATTCGTGAGCTTTTGGCAATTCAACAATCAACAAGACAATTCGTGGTTTTTATTAGGAGTCGAGTTGAAGATGCGCCTATCTTTTGTATGTCCTCCGCATTAACCCGTCGCGATGCGCGAACGATTGAAACGACTGTGAAGTGAGGATCGCTCTATGCCGAAGGAAAGAACGAAGGAGGGAAAATGCAAACAAAGGAGAAAATAACACATCTCCGCGCGCAAAGCGCCCACTTCCGACACCACGATCCCTGCCATCACAAACATTTTTTTCGCACAGGGGCAGTATACGAGGGTCTAGCCCGTCGCTCAGCTCTTCTACCGGCAATTGTATCTCCGGAAGAGTCTTCGACATGCTCAAGCCGCTTCGATCTTCTTGGGCAGCAGACCAGCTCTCTTGCTCTTGAACCACAAAGTTGGCAGCAAAATGCATGAGCACGAGAACAATATACTAGAATATTTCTCGTCAGCAATCGCTTCCAAAGGGTATTATCTGCAAGACTCACCAAAGCGCAATGCATAAACCCCAGATCGCCTTGGTCTCAAGGCAATTGATTCTGGTCGTGCCAGCCCAGACGTACAAGCCGATACTTCCACCTTGCTTGATGTTCTGTACCAAGCTTTGCAGCCAATACGCAACACCAGTCGCATCAATCTTGCCATCCACTTCGGCGATGGCAAAGCAGTTCAGCAAGCTCAGCGGCTTACCCAGGGTAACAGAGACGACGACGAACGCCAACAACAAAAGAGAGTCGATTGCTGTCATGATAAACAAGCCCAGATTTGCTTGCGCCATGTAGAAAGGAATGCTAATCAAGGTGTACAAGGTAGCAATGCAGGTCTGTATCATGTCAGTGAGAAATCTTGACAGCAGCGATACCAACACATACGATACTTAGAGTTCCAACGATCTCCTTGGGAGGTTCGATGCCACTTCCGTTAATGACAGCCACGAAGTTCGCAGTCAGTCCGACAATGCCAATCATAGCGATCAGACTCAACCCTCTAACGCAGAGGAAGGTCTCGCTGAGAGGCAGGGCTCCATAGCTTGGGATAGGCATGTTACTGAATCTCGAGGATGGTCGTACGAGTGTTGATTGAGGAAGTGATGATGCAGAAGGACCGGCCTGGAATGGGAAAGATCAAGGTAACTGTATAGAAATGAAGAGAAGTTGTCGCAAGCGATATAAAAGCGTGGAAGATGCAGGAAAAGCAGAACTGATATGCCAAAGAAGAAAGCAAAGAAACTGGGAAATGCTGTGTTGTCGAATTGTCTGAGACTACAACAAAAATCGCGAAGCCAAAGGTCTTAAGTACTGACTGCTGAACGGCACAGCCTGTTCAACATTTTGGAAGCTCAGACAATTTCTTTGTCTCTTGCTATTCTCGTTCATCTCGATTGGCAAGGTGGAACACGCTGTCTCTCTTCACTTGACGCTGTCTCGTCCAATGACAGGATGTCTTGGCACGGCGCGTATATGGAACGTCGATCTATTTGCTTGCGACGACTGGACCACAGGTGTCTGAACACTCTGGACATCTGGATGCAAGATTGTTTGCATTTTGAAGAGGCTGAGTATCTTCGTGGCGGAAGCTTGTCGACGGGTGGATGTTTCGCATGCATGTTCCGGTCGAGGCGCTGGTCGGATCATCTTGAGCAATTGACGACCTACAACCATCCATTGACAGATCTGACGAATCACTCTAGACGGAACAGTGCCGCAATCTCAACAGTATGCACACATACCAGGTCGCAACTAGTACTCCACCAATGCTGGAGCATGCAAGTAGTGATCGAGCGCTTGACATAATCACATCGTGGAAAGCCAGGGTGGCTCTCTCAGCGAGTCACACAATCTCGGAGCCACTCTCGACCCGAATCACACCTCTCTCTTCTTGTCGGCATGAGAACGAAAAAACTAGATTGGAAACGTATCTATAATTCGAAAGGGTAGTATTGATCCAAGGAGCTTAGGCTGCAAATAAACAGTTTCTGGTCGAGGTATCTTCCAATATATGCAGCAAGACTTCCTTGAATGCCAACCCTCCCAGCGGCGACTCAAACACGCTGTTACGAATTCACAGTGCTCTACAACACCCCAATTTTGGGAACCATCTCTACAATCGAGTGTTAGGCACGCGGAGAATAACTGTGCAGGGTTCCGCCTCGTAATGCTGACACCTGCTTACTTCGGCTTTGTAAGCCCAACTACATATAGTCTCACTTCCACGCAGCTTTATCGCACCCTCCACGATTCGAGCTCTACATATACACAAAGATCTACATCATGTCGAAACCATCGATTGTGCTTGTACCGGGCGCTTGGGTAGGACGAATGATATCGGAAACCAGTTCAGGAGCTAACTTTATAGCAGCACGTCCCTGCTCACTTCAATCAGGTCATTGAAAAGCTCGAAGATCAAGGATACGTCTGTGTGGGCGTCAATCTACCCACCAACACTCGAAACCCTTTGGTGGAAGGCCGTCTACTTGGCATCGAAGACGACATAGTAGCCGTACGAGCAGCGGTGATGAACCAACTCGACGCCGGCAATGATGTAGTCGTAGTCACGCATTCCTACGGCTCCGTCCCCGGTACCGCAGCTCTTACTGGCCTCAACCGGAAAGCTCGCAAAACTGCAGGCAAAACCAATGGGATCGTCGGCGTCGTCATAATTTCCGGTTTCATTCTTCCACCCGCTTCAACCATTCTCACCATCATGGGCGGCCAACTTCCCCCCCAATACCACCTCGAAACCAACAAAACCTTACCTTTCGCCGGTCCTGGCGCCATAAACATCCTCTACAACGATGTGGAGCACAATGAAGCGCTTAAAGCTGTTTGGCGACTGGAACCGCAATCTTGTGGTGTTAATACGAGTATTGTGCCTGATCAGATTGCAGGAGTTGCTGATATCCAGATTAGCTATCTGCTTTGTGAAGATGATAGAGCTGTTCCTTTGGTTATGCAGGTTGCTGCGGTTGAGGCTTTAAGGGAGAAGAGTGTGCATGTGTATGCGGAAGTTGCTAAGAGTGGTCATAGTCCTTTTTTGAAGCTGCCTGAGGAGACGGCGAAGTTTATTCGAAAGGCCGGCGGTGAGGATATCGAAACTGGATTTTCTCGGTTTGTTGGATATGTATAACGACCAGTTTATGGATTTCCATCAAGGCTTGGAGTTTGTGAGACTTCGATTCCAGACATCGACTTCCCCATAAAAATCAAATTATCATTAGTGAAGACCCAGATCATCAGAACAGCTACAGCATCCCCGATGCTGGGTCTAGCGGATCTCGACAAACCCATTCTGCGATGATGCGTTGTATGAACATGAGAGCAGAGACAAAGAAAACAGCAAGGTCAGTGACCCTTGTGATGAACTCGAGGCTTTCTGGACCCTCCACGCGCCTTACTTTACTCGGTCAGTCCATGCTCGAAGCAATAAACACTAGCAGAGTTTCACCCACCTGATGCCCCTTGCTTGCTTGTCTCTCTTATCTGATGGGTCGTTGGAATAGTAGAGATGTCTTGTTTTAAGAGCCATCCGCTGTCCATTAGATCAAAGCCCCTGGTCGTAGCCATACGGTCGGAGCTATTTGGCAGCCATACCACTTTTGTATGTGCCGTCATTGTCACGGAATCGACTCTGCTATCAAGACGTGATGTACAGAAAGGTGTCATGCTAGTATCGACAGCTGTGAAAACGGAAATCTTGGGAGTATTGGTTCTCGGATGGGTATATAACCGCCCATTTGATGATTTAACGAAACCTCCTCACAGCCCATCAGCCAAGCAAACGAACAGACTCTTCAACTTCTCATACACAACCTTCTGCTCCTCCATCGGCGCATCTCTCTTTGTGACCGCTCTGCCCAAACTAACACTAATCCAACACTCCTGCGTCTTGAGCACTTTCTCCTCCGTTACCAATCTCTGATCGCCTCCACATACACTGATATCCTTCCCACTCAATCCCGGAAACGCAGGATACAATCTCGTCATGACGAATTGAAAATTACTCTCTTGGTCACAGAGACCAGGATCAGCTGCAGGGAAGTTGACGTTTAGAAATGTCAGTGGGGGCAGGTAGGGTGGACCGGAAGCAATAAGGGTGTTTGTGAGGTTTGTGGCTAGGGCGGAGTAGAGGCGGGAGTGGAGAGGTGGGATGGCTTTCCAGGCGTGGCGGTGGTTGGTTTGGCCGGAGAAGACGATGGATGGGATACCGAGGATTGAGGCGTGGGTTGCGGCGCCGACGGTGCCGGAGAAGGGGACAGCGATGCCTGAGTTGTCTGTATCTGTTAACACCTAACATAGATAAGTCTGAGGTAGGCATTGACATACTGCCATTATTAATGCCAGAGATAGCGAGATCAGGCTTCTTTCCACCAAAGCGCTTGGGCCCAGAAGTGTTGATTCCATAATCCATGGCTGAAGCAGGGAACGAATTTACATAGGTAATGTTGGAATCAGTTTCCCACACTCCCGTCGCAGGGCTGCCGTAGGGGCAAGTATGGTACTGGCATTGGTGGTTCAGCGGAGTAGGAGGACTCATCGAGGATCCAGTGCCAGATTGATCAATTGCTGGAGCGGAAAGCAGGACAGGATGCCCAGATGCCTTCAAAGTTTTGTAGAGAACACGTATGTTGGCTTCAGCCCAACCATCGTCGTTGGATAAGACGATGTTGACGGCACTGACTGCGAGAGGAAGAATGATAAGTCCAAGTGTGAGATGCATCCTTAACTATAGTTGCTGAGTCGCAGGAGGGAATGGTGAAGGAAAACAGAGTACCTGATGAGGAAAGAGGCACAAATCACGCGTCTCGGTGGAACCATGGCTGTGCGCAATTGCTTTGTGGTTGAGAAGCGCAAGTTTGAGCGGTCAGGGATATTTGCGGAACAGTCATCCGTTGATCTTCCGACCCACGTGGTATACAAGATGGAAGGAGCGAGACTGCCCCCACCTACTATGTTGACATCGGTTGACATCCTTCACCAAAAACAATACATCATTTTCTGAACTTTCCAGTATTCCAACGATCACTATCCAGAAATACTGAGACACAAATTCGAGCAGGACCACTCCAATACTGCGCATCATTTCATCCACGAAAAAAAGTTTGAGTTCTATCTTTGAAGGCCGTCAGAAGAATAAGAAACAAGGAGGGACAAGACTATACGAATGACAAGATAAAACGACATTGTGTGCCTAATACCATCCGCAAGCAACAGATCAACATTGTCTGCCTCAAAGTATCAAAATCCAAACAAGAAAGACTACTGTGCGTCCCATCGTTCCTCGGATCAAACTCCACTAGGTCGACGGCGAAGGACTGGTAACAGCAGCTCCAGACAAACGAGATACTACTGCACCAAGCGCTGAACCGACATTCGAAACAGCACCTCCAACTCCATTGAGGACATCAGACAGCCCTCCATCAACACCTGTACCGATCTCCGAGATCCCGGTAGCAACGCCAGAGCTGACGTCTGAGATTGCAGAGGCAGCTCCAGATCCAACATTCGAGACAGCGCCAGCTACACCGGAGCCAAGGTCAGAAACCGCTCCAGCAAGACCTTATCCGACATCCGACACGGTACCAGCGACTCCAGAGATCACAGCACCACCTGCAGATGTAGCTGTTGCCTCGACATCAGTGACAACAGAGGCGACACCTGAGATGATACCTCCAACGATTGATGTGGCGGTCGCTTCGACTCCAGAGATGACAGAGCTTGCGTCGCCTACAGCGACGCCACCGACTGAGGTAGCAGTGAATCCAACGCCAGAGACGATAGAGCTGACATCACCAGCTAGGGATGTGACAGCAGATCCGACTTCGGAAACAACTGAGGGGATGGCTGAGATAGCAACACTGCCAACAATTGATGTAGCAGTGGCTTGGACTCCGGAGACGACAGAACCGACATCGCCAACGACGACAGATCCAAGAGAGACAGCTGGAGAGGCAATCTGACTGACGGCAGTGCCAGCAAGATCCAAGATCTCAGAGACGCCAGAGACGGCCGCACCGGCACCTTGCGCAACTCCTGACACCACGGGTACAACTACGCCGGTAGCGATAGCAGGAACCTCAGAGAAGACACCACTGACGGCAGTTTCAACAGCACCACCGATATTGCTAACAATACTTCCGACGGGAGTAAGGATGGGAAGAAGGGCGGAAACGATGGGAGAGATCAAAGGACCTGTGTTGACGCCGACTCCAACTCCAACACCCACACTCAGAGGGACTGCAGCAACGAGGGCGGGAGCGAAGAGGCCGCAGAGGATGACCTGATGAGTCATGGTGTTGACGAGGCTTGATGATGGAAGATGGAGTTGAGAAGGGGACTGGCTTCAGAAAGAGCAAACGAAAGTAAGAAAGGTGATTGTGGTAGTAGATGACAGATGAGAAGGAGAGATTCCAGCAGCCTCTTATACTTGACAACGAGCGCCATATACCACTTCTGCTTTAATGTTGCAATACCCGCAGAGTCGCAGACACTCTCCCTTGCACCTAGTCCGTGACCTTTACCAATACATCAATGTACGTACGTACAAAAGCCTGGAAGTAGAGCTGGATTGTGGAGCATCCTGTCTTTTTAGCTTACGGACGTATACCAGAATGGTCGACATTGCCAGACAAGGTCCGAAAATGGAAGAAGAGTCGTTCGAAAGCTCTCTAGATCAGTATTTACTTCTCGAACCTGTCCAGTCAAGGTAGACTCCCCGCACCAAGAACGGCTGTCGTGCAGCAAAGCATGTGGAGTCGATCAATGGAGTCTTCTACTATCCATTCAGGTTTCGAAGCTGTCGTATAACGGCGAAGTGACGATCTCAACAGATGGTATCTTGGTTGAGCAACTACGACGACAGCAAGTGCGATGGCCGACACAGTTGGAAAACCATCTTGATCGACTTCAACTCTGCTCTGACAGCATTTTTGGTTTCCAAAGAGCGTCGACGGCCACGACGCGATATCAGAAACCCTGCAGTTGCAATTGAGAAGAAGGATAGATCCCGACGCAACCGAATCCGTTGACGCTTGACAACGGCTGGTGTTCTCGTATTCGTATGCAGCTATATCTACTATAGCTGCCGATATCATTGCATGTTTACTTCAAGCGAGTAGACCATATACTCAGAAGGATCAGACTCGGTCTTTTCTGCGGTCTCAGATTCTGTGTTGTCTTGGTCCTACGTGGAGGAATGGAAAGACCGGTTGGGACCTTAATGACTTGTGCTGTGTCCTGTGTGGAACGGCGAATTTGCAGTCAAGACTCAAGAGCTGGTCAAGGTAAGTGCTCCTGTCTATCAAAGAAAGATAGAAGATCGAGACGAAAGTTTATGATACCTGATCTTGGAACCGCGTCTCCGGTCTCGGTTCTCCATCCAGATAAACCATATCGCCAGGACAAAAGAGGAGAAGCAATGTCTCAACGACCTTACCAACAATGCTTCTTTGCTCTCAAAGTCGAGTAACCAAACGCCTCAAGTCTTTACGCAATCTATCGCTCTGCTTGGGGTATATCTGTAGGCCGGACTGGAGTAGAGGAGAATCTTGGACGAAAGAATAGATAGCTAGTCATCAATTGAGCCGGACTCACGAGGGTAGACCTTTATTCTTTGTATCCGAGACCTCGTTCACGACTCGACGGCCAGCCTTATGGTTCAAAGTCGAAGTGACTACTTGAGCATGAGTTTGAAGTCCCCGCTCTCCTATCTCATTCGTAAGGAGCGTGAATGTCTGATACAGTGTTCCTTATTCCACCGGAAGAGAGTTCTTTGTAGGCGGACTTGGTCAGATCATCTCTTGAGTTCTTGGTATTTTGGGCTGCTTAGCCAAGAGTTTTGTATCCTTTGCATAGTCTGAGCAGACTCAGTGCACGAGAAATGTTGCCTTCACCTCCTATTGTGGTATGGATAGAAGCAAGCTTTGGATGTCAATTCAAGTTGTATGGAAATAGTAGAGGACAGAAGAGACAGAGAGAAACATACAGGAAGGATCCCAAATGCAAGTTAGTGATTCGACGTGGTATTGATATAAATGACGGTCTCCGAAATCTAGAAGTTTAGATAGTGAGTCGTCTGCACAAGAATACCAGGAAATCTGCACTAGCAGGGATAAGCGGATAGATTGCCTGGTTATCGAGTTTCTGTGACAGACTAGATACTTAGGAGAAGGCGGGGAGGTCAATGACACATCTCCACGACAGCCTACACTACATCTGACCTCCCGCTCCCGCCGGTACTAACAAATACATCTCGCTTTTATTGACCCTCAAAGTAAACCCGGTATCACAGACCTGGTCTGCCCTTCCTGCCTTCCTTTCTCTCTCTCCCTAGAAATCGCCATAATATTGCTCTGGATAGAGAGGGGCAATAGTTGACTTGTCTGCGGTATAGACATACCAAGTCTTTCGGATGCGGTGGTGGTGTGCTTGATGGAAATGAATCGAAGATATCAACAACTGATTATACAAGAGGCACACGAGATTGTGCCTCGCAAAGTCCTCAACTCAATAAAAAGTTGCACATAACATCATGAGTGGTTTTGTACGATTCTTACGCTCCATGTTCATTTATCGCATTCAACTGTACAATACAACGTGACATTGCGCACAATAGGCCAAAGGCTTAAGTATGAAAATATATAGAAACCGATCAACAAAGTGAATAGCAGCGACCAACCCTCCCACGTAACAAAAACTGCAAAACAAACACCCTCCTACTCAAGCTCAGTCGTATAGAGCTCTTTTAGAGGGTGGAAAGCAGACCCGAAGGTTTTCGTTTCCGAAAAGTTGGAGTGTCAAGACTCTTGGTCAAATCGGCGATTTATGATGCCGTGAATCGAACCGATGACCTGTGGGCAATCTCTCAGGGGGTCGCCAAACACGAGTTGACGAGTGACCGCTGGGCCACCCCGCCTGGCGATAAAGCGGAGTGGTGTTGCTTAGAGGAGCAGCGATGGCAGAGTATATAAGGGTAGCGCGTGTTACGCGTCTGCAGGGTGCTGTTCTTCACTTGCAGTTTGCGCGTCCGTCTGCACCAGTATGGTGACTTGGCATGCAGAGTGATTAAGTTCGCTCTATAGCTAAAGCGCGGTCATTTTTGCCATGAGCAAGCATGTGGTATACACGGTTCGTAGAGGACCATGGTATGAACTACCTGTAACTGGAGCCTGTGGTCGTCCCACGACGCAGCACAGAAAACAACCTAACAAACAAGGCAACCAGGTCACTGGAAATCAATCGCAGCATGAGACTCCTGAGCACAACTTCCTACGCCTTGAGGCCTGCTACTTACATGTTGGGATAGCAATTTTGTTGGATGTCTCACAGACCTCCTTATCTCCCTGCCTCTCAATCTATCTCCCTGACCCTTCCCTTCCGATAGTTCCTTCGCACTTGATGACCGATCAGACCACGGACACAGCACATGGTTGTTTGTATTCTTCCATCCCAGGAAATAGCAGAAGCGGCACAAAATCGTGACTTGATATAGAGTTCCCACGAAGTTCAAGCTCATTCCATATTGAAAATGGCCTGGAGACTAGCTGAGTGGTGTCTCACTTGGAACATAGCAGATAGAACAAGGTAACTCGCGACAGGAGCAAGCAGTGAAGGCACTGGAAAGTATGGGATAAGAATTATCGGAACAAAACAATATGATAGGTTAAGAGTAGTATAAATGACCATGAACAACACAGACAAAACAAGGCTCTTTAACGATTCACATCACAAAACAAAATATCAATAAGCCGCCTTGAACGCCCACTACGTCCCTTGAGTCTGGTCAATCTATGGTCACTTGTGTGTGTCGGTAGAAGTGTATAAAGACCTCATTTCAGCAAAGACCCAGACTTCTTTCTCATGAAGTGGTTGCTTCTAGGTTCACGAGGCAGCGCGAGACAAGACACCAACACGTAGCTTTTGCCTACCACTCTCCTTGTCAATAGTCACTCTGTCGTGAAGTAGAAGCCCATAAGATGAGCAGGTTAATGATACTGACGCGGAGTCTCTACCCTCTTTCTATTCCTCGTGCTCAAGAGAGAGTATAGAGTCTTATAGTCACGATATGAGATGACGCAGCGGATCGGAGTATCACAGACCTCGCCTTCTTCTCTGTCTCCTTTCTCTTCCTCTCCTTCCAGTCCGGATTTTGATGTTGATAGCATAGCCAAGCAATCAGTTGTAGAAGAGTCCTACAAGACCAATGTTGTACCGGTATTGGACATATGTTATAGAAAGGAAGGTATCTTATACCCCGTCGGTAAGGGACGAATATTGCATTAACAGCCTTACAGATTGCGGCAATGAAAAGTTCTATAATAACATAAACCACTTGAGTGGGTGAGATGTATATAAAAGAGCAAAATGAAGGGCCAAGAGATAGGGCATTGAATCTGAATATCGTGTTTGCATTTAGTCGGATTCAATAAACCCATACATCTCATCAGATCACAACTATAAAACCAACACATCAACCAAGGATCTAGAACTTTTCTCTTAAAGACATCCCTTGTCAGCACCATGGATTTGGCGCCAGATCGCAACCATTCAAGAACTCCTCCTCGTCGTTTCTTCGTCGAAAACTACCATCTCTATACTGTCTTGCCGGGAAAAGGCGACAGGGAAGACAACCAGGTCAGTGACACACCCCTGCTTCCCATCTCTCTCGGCACCAAGCCACGAGTTGCCAAGAGAGACAGCTTTACTTCTTCTACTCTGATGTCCGTGATCGTCTACCAAAGGTAAGAGAAAGGAAAGATTTCGAACAGGTCAGTAATACTTCTCCGTAACCATTTCTCCCCCACTGTACCTGTGTATGATAGATACGAACACACGGAGCAGTGCTCCCCGTTCGTTGCAATCACACATTCCAATAAAGTATCACAGACCTGCTCACCCTCACCTCAGCTCTTGATGAATCATTGTATCAGTTACAACACAACGCATCAAGAGAACCACTGTGGTACGATATGTTGGATCGTAGTATTCGTGTTGATGCAAGAAATCGTAGAGAGCAAACAACAACGTCGCTTTTGTACCACAACGCCTGTGCACATAGCACCAGATTGTTGATATTTCATCACATGGTGTCCATCAGCAATATCACCCAAACAGACAAAACCTGTCCTCAATAGCATGAGAGAGAATGATGATATCACTACACACCCCAACCCCCAATTTCTCAAGGAAATGTAAGCGCGAGAGAATGAACTCAACAAGATAGAAATAAACGAGTAAGAACTAGAGGCGAGAGAGCAGAAAACATAGAGAAGATGGAAGATTCAAGGGAGAGAAGTACTGATCATGGATATTGCAACAAGCAGAAACGGCGAGAAAACCAAGAGCCACACGAAAAGAGTAGAGAACAACATAACCACTAAACCTCCCAGTTGCATCCTTGAACGCCGCATCAATCTCATTTTAACAATGGTTGATGATAAAGTATAGCAACCAAATCAACAAGACTGCAGCACACTGATTCTGGAAAGATTGATCAGATTCCCAGCCCAACGAGTCGTGGACATTATAGTTTACGACCTTCCACGTTTCCGGAAGCCGACTGCCTCACTCAAAGAGAGGGGACAACGATCAGGTCAGTGATACCTATATCTTTATGCCCCATCCCTCGGACCATTCTTACCGGACGCACGCATGTTTTTCGTGCTTTCAGCAATCCTGCAAGCGAAGCTGCTGCCTAAGTATCACAGACCCCATCATCTCACTCGTCGGCTCACCCTCCTGATCACGAACATCGATACAGTATCAATCTTGCCATGAATAAAGAGATCGTAGCATATCTTGCTCCCATTGCAGAATACTGTCTGCTGCAGTGAAAGATGTGATTCCATTAGAGAGACTACAAGACATTATCTTGTACTCCTTAAGAGAGGTAACGATCGCATAAAAGGTCACCTCTCCAGTCTATCATTGAGTCAGAGAATTTTCGTAAGAGGTATTAGTATAGTTCAAATAACCAATGTGACGGAAAGAACAAAAAGAGAGTACGTAAGAACAGAGGCCATGGATAACGTGCTTGGGCCAGATATTCACGCGCGAAACTACAGATGAAGCAAGACAGAGTATTGTATCATCCCCGCCGTCCGCAATCCTCATCCTCCCAGAAGGAAACGAGAGGGAGGTAAATAAACAGGTCACTGATCCTCATCTAATATCCTATATTCCACATCCCACGTCCCGCATCCCCATCCAACATCCAACAACTCCATCGCACCTTCTCTCCCTTTACTCAACTACCCTCACATATGAGCAAAAGCATCACAGACCCAATTGTCTTCTCTTCTTGTCTTCCCTTCTTGTCTTCCCTTCTTGTCTTCTCACCCCCCAAGCCAGTCAGTCTAGGTGTATTCTTTGCAGAATTCAGCACCATGAGTTCTGCGCTTGTGGGTTTCTGCGGTAACATATTGTTATTGATACGAGTTGGATCGAACCGCTTCTTCAATTCAAAAGGCATTGCTACACGAATGGTTCTCGGAAAGCGAAAACAGTGGCAGTGTTGCCGTTAGGCCATGAGAGCAAAGGGAAGAGTTGAAAGATAAAGCATTGCATTTCGGAATTATCATGAACTGTTCGCAATGGAGTAGAAATAGCGAACAACAGCAAAACCCGCCCAACTGAGCGGAGAAAACACTCGACCATTAAACCTCCCTTTTCATTCGCGTAGCGCCGAAACAAACCATCAACCGCCCATCATCACGACCGTATCAACAGACTTCCGCCAAACGAGCAAAAGCGCTCGTCTACTATCATTGTCAATACCCAGCGCTGCTACTAACAGGTCCATAGGTAGTCAGAGGCCACAGTCCCTCTCCAATCAGAGGTAGCGGTCCTCCGCTAGCATCAACAGGCATGACCCCAGCTGCATCGACACCCGGCGGCTTTTGTCCCAGAGCTAGAAGAGCGTTGGCATTTTGAACGTCGAAGCCAGGGTAGCCGGTTCCCATGATGCCCAGCATGTCGTGGGTAAAGTGACGCCAAGCGACAGGACCTGTCATCATCTGTTGGGGTTGTTGCTGAGGTGTGAGGGCAGCGGCAGTGGTGGCGGTTGTAGTGGGAGAAGCGTAGCTGTTGTTGGGTGAGGGAGAGGTGAAGGCTTGGAAGAGGTTTTGTGTTGTCTGGTCGTGCGGTGCCATCTGTTGGGGTACGTTCTGATTGTGTGCATGAGGGTTTTGATGAAGGGCATGACCAGCGTTGTGGGCGGCGAGTTGGGCGGTCAAGTCGGACTTGATGTCGTCACCGTTTGTGTATGCGCTGCTGTCTACAAAGGCAGGGTAGGCAGGAGCCGATCCACCTGATGGGTCAGGGTAGGCGAAGCCATTAGTCTGGTAAGGCTGTTGGGCTTGCAGAGCATCGTCAGGGCCGAGGTATGAAGCACCAGCAGCTGTGTCGGAAGGAGGAGCGCCGTTAGGGTCAGCAGGAACATAAGCTGGAGCGTAACCTGCAGGCGCATTGTAACCACTGACACCATCATGTTGACCATCGATAAGAGCAGGCGAAGAGCGAGCGATGTTGGCAGAAGCAACAGCAGCGCTTGCCGTCTTTGCTGCAAGATGGCGATGAATGTTGTCGATCGAAGCGTTGACAATGTGACGAACAGCGTTTTGAAGCTTGGCACCGCT
This sequence comes from Aureobasidium lini, assembly GCA_022813425.1. Lineage (NCBI taxonomy): Eukaryota > Fungi > Ascomycota > Dothideomycetes > Dothideales > Saccotheciaceae > Aureobasidium > Aureobasidium lini. The sequence goes on along the minus strand of JAKLML010000085.1, from coordinate 37,421 downwards.
GCCCATCAAGTGGCCGATATCACCAATAATGCTCAACCATTGCTCCATGGTATCCTTGAGAGCATTGAGGTCGACTGAGGTGATGTGGTCCTTGCGCTGGTTGTATGCGAAGAGAGTGACGAACATGGCAGAAAGCCAGACAGTAGCGTTCAGCCAAGTCGTGTCAAGAGCTTTCAAGGCGCGCATGCTCTGGGCAATGTGGAGCAATTTGGCACTGGCATCTAAACAGACATCCAAATTCTTGTTGTTGACATCAGTGTTTTGAGTGCGACATACTGCGGGATGGTGGACGAGAAGGTTTAGCTCTTGAGCACCAAATTGCAAGTACAGCGAACAAGCTCGGTCATCTTGAGCAGTCTCGGGACCACCGGAAAGTTCAATAGGGATGCTCTTCAGGAAGTAGTCCAAATCACGCTCGAGCTTTTGAATGGTGAGCTCATACGAGTGAGGAGGAGCGCGAACCGAGTAGATGGAAGTTTGGACCTGGATGACCAGAAGGACCTGCTTGAAGTTGTGACATGCGACACGGTACGAGCACTTGTGCCATTCGTCGATGCAAGAGGCTTCAGTACCCGTGTTGTCGTCAAGAGCCTTGGGGAACTCGACATCAAAGTCTTCGAGACGCATAGCGAGTGGACGACCAAGCTTGTTGCTGATGGACGTATGGATGACAAGGACACTCCAGAAGACACGCTTGCGCATCTCAATCTCGTGCTCGCTGACTTCAGGGTTGGTCTTTCCCCAAGCGCTAACAGATCTGTGCAGACCCATCTCAGCGCAGAGGTTGAGTGTCAGAGTCGACATGAACCAAGCAGCTCCAGGCTTGGTAAAGTTGCGAAGATGCAGACAGATCAAAGCGATGGCCTGAATGTTAGGCAGGGTACGCTTGGCCATCAGATCAGGGAGGAAGCTGGCAGCATAACGGTAGTGATCGGCCCATTGGGTAGGACGGCTGTTTCTGACAGACGACTGGAACAACATCATGGCGATGATCATATGCAGCTGAACAGTCTCACTAATATCTGGCTGGTAGACCTCATCCGAGTTGAGACGGTCGACCATTTCCAGGACGTCGGGCTTGTGAACGATTGGCGCATGGCAGTTGACCGAGACGAAGTACCACTCGCACAAGGCCTTGCACTCGCGGTACGAGGGGAACGATGGCGGAGGTGGACGGTCTTGCGACGACTTGAAGGCGATGCTGAGGAAGTTCTCGTACGACGTGGGCGAGAAGGCTTCATCATTGTCGTTGGTGACGAAGTCGACAAGATCCAGCTCCATGCCGAAGAGGGCGACCGAAGTACCCTTGATGGGAGACAGCCATTCGTTTGCGCCAGAGATGCCAAGGTAGTTGTCGCCGAGAGAGTTGTTGCGATAGTCGGGCAGGGCGGCAGTACGGGCTCTTGCTTTTGACGGATCGAGATGGGTGTCGGCGCCGAGGATGGACGACAGATCAAACATCTGGTGTGGCCAGGCATAGGCAGGCTGGCCTCCACTGCCGTTGAAACCCAATGGCATGATGGGAGCAGGACGAGGGTCTTGACCGGCGTCTATCAACTGCTGGCGCAAGTCGTTGATGTGCTGCTTCAAGGCCATGTTCTCTCCTTCAATGTGTTCGGTATGGCCTCGAGAGGTGGCGCGTCCCGTGATACGGTCGGTCGTCTTGCATTCGAGGTTGTTGGCGATGCATGGTGAGCATCCACCTGGGCGAGCATCACATCGTATCTTTCTGACCTGCGTTATACCGTCAGCGACATGGACTCGGGTGTGATCCAGGGCGATGATGGCTGACCTTGCATCGGTCGCAGGCTTGACCGGTTCGCGACGTCGTCGTCAACTTCTTTCGGACTGAGCGTGAAAAGTCACCATTCTCCGACTTTGTGAGCTTGCCTGGCGTGCCTTCTGGGCTGCCTTCAGATGGCCGCTTGCTGCTCATCTTCAACTGCTCCCAAGACGTGGACGGTATTCGCCGTGACCTCCAACTCGCGGTACAAGCCGTGTATGAAGAAAGCTGATTCTGGAGTTCGCGACAAAACTTATGAACTCGAGCAATTCGACTCTTGCAACCGTCGGTCGAGTTTGTTGTTGCAATGCGGTGTGAGATGCCGTGACTGTATTACGATGATATCGCCCCTCAAAGATGACATGGAATTTTCTCTCTACCACTGAACAGATGAGAGGACGCGATTATGCCGATTGCCGCACGTGATGACGCTCGGACCACCTCCTCCATCACTCTTTCCTTCCCTCACTGATTTTACCAAATATTATCGCAATATCAAAAGCACCTTCTATTCCCATCAGAATGTCTACTCTCGAAGTCATCGCTCTGCCTCACTTGCCGCAGCACCCTCTCTGCGTTGGTCTGTGGAAAAATGTGAAAAATGCTTCCTTCCTTCGCCAGCAGCTTCTGGCTGGCAACGCCGACTTTGAATATGCTTTCCTTGATGCCTCTGTTGTACGTCGCTCTTACCAACAATTCAGAGTTTGTCTGATTTTGGCAGGTCCTTTCTCGCATGCAATTCCTCGCTGCTTCTTTTCGCGGTATCAATGACTTTGCCAGCAACCGCATGAAGAGTCACAACGTTCATTCAGAAATAGTTTTTTCTTTCTCACCAAACAACAACGTAGGCTCATGTCAGATTTGATAACAAAATCAAATGCTAAAAATCGTTCAGATCGCCGAATCATTCCGCCGCTTTGGTATCTCGGACACAACTCAACATGTTTTGGCCATCAAGGTCTGCTCTACCCCGGACATCACCGCAGAATCTGTCAGCCAGCATCTCCAGCAGAACATCGAGGGCGAGCAAGTCGAGGTTTCAGACGCCGCTTTGGCCGAAGTAGCTGATCAAGCAAGACTTCGCAAGATCTACAAGCTCAATGTTCAAGCAAAGAAGGGCGCCGCCAATGGAGCCGCTTCAACCACATCTGAGATCAAGGAACTCGAGACATCCATTCTTGGTGTCATGGCTCTCAAAGGATCATGAGCTCCATGTTGCATCTCTCATGCTTTACCGCTGTTAGCTCGCTCTCAGGAGACGAAAGTCCGCCGCTTCTTGTATACCACAACCCCTTGCGGAAGGGTCCCACGCATCAACCATGTCCTGGTCGAGACTCCTTGCCAGAAGTCTTGTCGCGGGTCGGACCAGACGAGACGCCGTCAACATCCATCAGACCAAAGCGATTTCACTTAGCACTGTCTTGCTATGGCATATGAGTCGCTCGGGACATTCTCGGCCAGGCTCGGTGTGACTTCGAGTACACCACCTTGGTCAAAGCACACGACGTCCGCGACAGGGGATCCGTGCCTGTTCGTCGGGTAGAAGACAAATCTCTCGAGCCAACTTATTAGGCAGTTTGGCGGTCATATGCACTTTAACATTGGAGCATGTTTGACTTGGCCAGAAATCCATTTTCCGCAATGATCAACCATGTTGCCTCACAATTGTCCTCAGTCCGACCACGATCATCTTGAAATATTCTAAACACCCGAGATCTGATCCTTGGTATCTTCTTTCACTCCTACGCACAAATGACGGTACGTGATATCAACCTTGATGCAGGAGGTTTGTGCGACCCTGGCAGAATATCCAAGACTGATCTCTCACCCATCTCTCATACGTTGCAAACTAGTCTCTCTTCTTTGTGCTAAGTTATTCCCTGCCGGTTACGATTGTAAACATTCATCCTCCTGCGAATCAAAACTGTCTCTACTGTTGGTTTTCACTACTCAATTTCTCCGAGGCACCCATAACGCTTTTGCACCACTTGTTAACTAATAGAGTATTTCCTTCCTTCTTATCTACTTGAACCGGGCCATGCAGCGCAAGTTCGACCAGATGATATCGAATAGGCTTCGACTCTGCCTACCCAGAAGTGGTTTCGCCTTGGCTTCGCGATATCCAGAACAATCAGAGCGAGAAAGGGAGAGTAGCAGGTCAGTAATGCTCGCCCTATAGTGCGTCTCATCCATCTAGGAAAGTCCCAAATGATACTACTCTAACGAAGCGGACAAGATTACGGCATCACTGACCTGCTCGTTTGTCTTCTTCGCCTCTTCCTCCATTCCCGACTTTAGCGCGACGACTTGATCAAGCATGGAACTTAGATTCCTAGTCCTGTACCGTCGTTACTTGCGGCCGACCCACATAATGTGTCGATATCACTAAATGTGGAAGGAGAATGATGCTTCTTATATCCGTTTTAGAAAGATCAAACCTAGTATATATGTTCTTGCATCAGAGTAGCATCATCGAAATCACAGACTTGTCTCACCCTCTTTGAGTTACTTCCTTCTTGTTTAGTAGAGGCGAAGGCTAGGTAAGATACATGATTATTCTATGTGTCACACTATAACTATAACTCTCTTCTCGCATCACAGCAATGCTTTTGAACAATCGAATCACACGCTAACCATCTCCCGTCTCGATGATCTTAACCAAGTTGACGCTAGGAGCAACTGTGATGATGAAATTGATGGTAACCATTACCGACACCAAGGCAGCAAGGCAGGTCTGTGACACCTGCAATATCTCCGGGAGAACTGCAAGTATAATGATTGGAACGAGAAGCATGAGAGCAGTATGTCACTCAGCACTTCTAAGCAAAGCTGAAGGATGTGACTAGGAAGCTAGCTTTGATGATGTAGAGGTATCAACTCCTGTGTTGTGTTTTGCTTGACATGTTTGCCATTTTGTCGTTCGAGACCGCTGAGAATTGTCGATCGGTATTCTTCGTCCACCAGGGACACCCGCTTAGCACGAATTGCCAAAAGTGATTCGTATCTGGCATTCCGAGCGAGCGGTGGAGAGATTAGGCTTGAAGCACACTTAGTTTTGATACACGGACTCCCTCGCCTCATCATAACGTTGATTCGAACAACAAGCCTCCAGCAAGGGCAGAAACAAATCTTCAATAGTATACCTTTCTACAGAACCACCACTTTCTCACCCGGTGGTGGGGCGGTGGGGTGGTGTGAGGGAATGGCGTTGTGGACCGCAATGTGTTCGTTCGCCGCTACCAAGCACTACCCTACAGACGTTGGTTCGAATCCTGGACCGGGCAAATCTTCTTTCTTTTTGCCCATGCACCGTGATTGCCTCAGCCACTTACGCTTTTGTGCCCGTGTTTATTTGTGTAATCACAAGATGGTGGGCGCAAATCTGAGATCAGGGTCGCGTTTCCGTCTACCTTTTCATCCCTCTACGTTTTGTCTCAATCATCTTGATTTGAAGCTAGAGTTTCTATAGCATCCACACACATTCGTTTCACGCTCTCAAGAGTCTGATATCACCGAGCTCTTGAGGAAGTCTCATTCTTCGAGGAACATGTCGTCATTTGTCAGTCAATCTGCGGGCGACGTTGCTCGTCTTGACTTACGAGGACATTGTGGTAATAGTCATCGGAAAGCGATTCATTCACCTGGGGGGGGGGGGGGGGGGGGGGGGGGGGGGGGGGGGGGGGCCGGGGGGGGGGGGGGGGGGCGGGGCGGGGGGGGGGGGGGGGCGGG
>JAKLML010000085.1:0-31899 GCA_022813425.1 Aureobasidium lini | reverse complement strand
TTTTTTATTTTTTTTTTTTTTTAAAGTTTATGGTATTCTTTAACATTCCCCCCCCCCCCCCCCCCCCCCCCCTCCTTCTGTCCTAGCTTCCTCGAGCCGCACCGCTTGTTCGACGAGATTTAGTGTATTGCATCTCTAGCAACACGTAAGAACGGCTCGCTTTCTGTGTACTATGCCAATCGTGAGAATCCCACGAGATTTTATAGAGATAAAATGTCAAGTATTCCATCCACTTGAGATGTTCCAACATAATTCATCTCATGATATGCTAGACATTTGCATGTCGGGGCTTTTCTGCATCGTAGTAATATTGGCTCATGCATATCGTCCGTCCTTGTGCCTTCTGTGTTTCGTCCAAGAGTAGATGAGGAGAGGTTGGTCAGACTCGAAGCGATACATAAGCTGCATCGCTCGAATTCGAACGCACTTCCATTGAAGAGTGGTAGAGAAACAACTGGTATGCTACTTTGGAAATGTTTGAAGGTCTGCTTGTCTCTCAGAAGAACACACATTGGACATGAGTCTGCGGACCCCAACAGAGTGGAGGAAGGAGGCAGGTTCGTGATGCATCCCTTGCAGCCTCTCGTTATAATCATGGTACTGGCTCCGAAGGAGAAAGCACAAGCTCAGCATTGACTATCTAGGAACTGCTCTTGTCATGGACCTAGTGACTTGGTCTGGCACGTCGTCTGCAGGTTCTGATTGCCCCGGTTCTCACGTCGCGTCAAGATCTACAATGATGTGGATCTCGGTTGGTTCGCTCAACACATAGTTGACACAGTCGATAACGATACACAGACTGATCGTGGCTTTCCGTGTCTGGTTTTATACCTCTGCTTCTTCTAGTCCCGTGCAAACCCTTTCGAGCTTGAAGACACGTCGAAACAGAAGCGCATACACGATCATCATGAGTGCGCTCCTGACAGCTCCGTGTCAGAAGCTATCGTAGATGTCCATAAGACTCCGATTGCGACGTATATGATCTGACAATCTTTGAGTCTTTATGGTCTACGGGCTATTTTGCGGGTGCCTCGCAAGGAATGCATGGCTCAAATACCACCGGCGGGCGAAGATCGTGTTAACTCACTACTAGATGCAGTACAGTAGGATGCATAAGGAAAATAGCAGGTCAATGATGCTGCGCCCACTTCGTTGTCCTCCAATCCAAACTCCCTATAGTTGGTACAGTGTCTATCGTGCAGGATGTCTCGAAGCGTCAAACATGACCCGAGGACCATTGACCTAATAAAGAGTGTTTGTAGCTCTGGCTATAAGCACAAGTCCGGAGCGTTGTAGTCTGTCATCTGCCCAAGATCTCGCAATGCAAAGGAATTCTGATGCAGTGAAGTTGTCTTGTCACAGGGTTCCGTTTGCCAGAAGACTCGAGCCTCTTTCGGGTACGGTAATCTATCAAAGCGATGTAAGAAGATGAACATCCATCCTCCCGTGGAATATCTACTTTAACGCGAAGCCCGGTTTCGATTCTCCAAACCATTGCTCGTATGAGAACATAGATTCGAGACTCATAAATGGTTCTGTGTCGCTTTTGGATTTCATATCAAGTGATGCGAGGCTCGTTAGGCTGACTAGTATAGAAGAAATTATTCTCAATACATAAGCACTTCGTGACAGCCACGGTCCACCACACCATGTAAATGAAGAGGGAGAACGTGGCCATACAGCTTGCTGTGGCTGCTCGCTTTCTGGAAGACGGCATGAGATCTTTTGCAATCGGTAGACAGGTAGATTGTTACTTCACGGGCAACACCTACACACAAAACAACCACTTTTTCGACTCGACTTATCTTGAAAACAGAAAGTCCTTTCTACCCAGCTCATCAGCTACTGTCTCACGAGACATTCACCATGTCTCAATACACCTACACTTCCACCTCCATCACCTCGACCATACCTTCCGACGAACAATCCACCCCCACACGTAAGTGGACAGGTCCGTGATACTGACACAGACTCCCTCAAATCTTGTTCGTCGTCGCAAGCTGACTGAGATACTAGGTGCACTCAAAGTATCACTGACCTGATGCACGCGTCTTGCTCCCTATTCTGCATCGTTTCTTGGACATGTATTCCTTGGTACGGTGGGGATCACCGCTTCGACCATACGGTAGGGGAGATTTCCATTCTCACATAGGCTTCTTTCGGGAGATCTGTTTTACACTGCTTTGTAAGAAGATCTGGAATCTGGAATCAGGAATGAGGCAGTCGGCAGAACTCTAGTCTGTTTTTGAGACTGAGGTCTGAAGCCTGATATCGCTTTTGATCTTCGGCTGTCTGTTATGCAGGTCCTGGATCGTCTTCTGAATTCTCGCAGCGTGTCTTCCGAGTCATACGTCCAGACGCGAAGGCGATATTACGTGACCGTTGAGCATCTTGGATGGGGGGCTGAACCTTTGTACTGAACCCTTTGTCTCAGTCGTCTCAACACTCTTTGTCTGTATTGGAAATGTGGCAGAACTTAGATGCATGTATCGCTGGGCATGGAGGCTCGAGCAACAGTATAAAAATATGGATCAGCAGCATGATCTACAGAAACAGAGTCAGAGGGCGAGAGGAGTGAGTAGTGAGTCAGCGAGAATGTGGTGGTGTGAGTTCGGTCGGGGATGCCATGGCGCAAATCAGGACCAATGTGTTCCAAGCAGGTCCGTAACACACAAGATGAACGCTTAGCCCAGGGTTGCTACTTTTGCTGTCGACGTGGCTGGGCTACTGGGGCTCTGGGGCTGGGGGCAAGCGTCACTGACCTGCCCGTTTTTGTTGATCCTAGGCGCCGTAAAGAACGAGATCATTCGAAGCATCGTCAAGTAACGAAAGGGCTTGCATGTCGCGTTCTGGGTGTATGTTCACATGTATAACCAGAGCAGATGCATAGTTCGTAACAAGAATTGATAGCAAGCTCAAAAGACCTTATCAAGGGTGACCGAGATGCTGAACCCAAATGTCGGGTGGCGGGCGAAGCTACACGTCCGAAGGTGATTACGCATGCGACTCCAAAATGCGAGATTTCTCTCCGAGTGAGACGCTCACCCCCAAGCGTTTGAAGTCGAAATGCGGAGCATACGAAGTTTACGAAGTCCACTGTGATCGCTACACTGTGGAGTAAGCTTTCTGACGATTCTCTGGTCCTCTGAGAACAGGTCTCCGCCAACTTGCAAATCCAGAAAGCAAAGTGGACACCAGCGTGTTTATGGAGGATGCTATCGGCAACACGCAGATTTCTTTGTTTTTGTTTCCATCAGCTTAATTCTCTTTGTCACGATACCACCTCGCGCACAGCGCCTAGGTCGCAAGAGTCTTGCACTCGTCAAGTATCCTGATCTTACTTGTACTGTCGTCAAAGCAGAGGACGTCGTGTTTGTTGTTATGGGAATAAGCAGGTAAGGCCGTCGAAGGATCGTGCCCTCTTTGCCCTACGTAATTCAGGATTAGGCCAAGGGCGTCAAACAACCTTGGCGGCGTTGGCGTTCGTCAGATTTCGTTTAAGTGAAGTCGTTCTGTGGCTGTCGCATGTCAGAAAGAAGAGCGAGAATGTCAAGTTTCGGAGTTTGGTCTCCGTAACGCGCAGGAGAAGGCTGTTTCGTTTTGTTGGTCGGAATGAGACCAGGGTGTCTTCAGCTTGCGTGAAGCCGTACTAGCCGTGGTATGCACGTTGCACAATGGGTGTCAATAAGATTGGCCGAACTCAGGCGCATTCCTCGGCACGGCGTCCTCGCCGCTGAAGGTTGTCGCGACCTCCGAAGACAGCAAGCTGCTGCTGCGTATCTCAGAAAGGACGTTGCACTTCTCCTTTGAAGCCACGCATGCCTCATTTCACGGGGATTTGCCAGTCAGGAGGGCGGATCAAACAGCTGCCGCTTCAGCTTTCGTTTCTTCGTGTATTGTGAATCTGAATGACCACTGCCGCTCAGCTGAACCGGCAAGCCACGATCAATAATGGCATTTCAAAGTGTAAAGTCCAGATGTCGGTCTCGCAAAGTATACCGCCACGATGCGTGCCGAAAACGGGAAATCGAGAGCCAAGGTGAGCCAAAGGCTTGTCCTGACTTGGCTACCTTGGCGGGCGTTTTCGAAACGTGGACAAGTCCATGATTTGTTAAGGTTCATTGGATTTCACGCAAGGGAGACAGGCAGTCTTGCACGCTCTGGGTGAGGATTGTGATATGATCTGTGAGATTGGGGATTCGCATATTCTACATGCCTTCTTGACATGTTCTCCATTTGTAATCTGGTAATTCTCACTCCGAGTAGAAGGTTTTGTCGGTCGGCTGCAGGAGGATGTTCGGAAGTCCGGCTGCGGCTGCCCCCCGAAACAGGCTCGTCGCACGCCGTTGGCCAGGTTTCCCGGCTGTCAGTCTCCGATGACGCTGATTGATGAGAAATTCGCTGCAAGACTACGCGGCCACACACAGGAACGGTTTCGAGGGGCTGGCCGCGACAGCGATTGATCCATTGATTTGACGGAAGGTGTTGTATTGACTTTTCACACCCTTTGCGCGACTTTTGCATTGCGTGGTGAGTCGCGGCTGCCCTCTCATCTTTATTTAGGCGCGCGATAAGCCCTCTGGTTTCTGCACTCGTAATCCAACCCTTGTCCCTCCAACAAACAACCAGGATTACTGGGAGGCCAAGAAGGATCCGTCGATCACCCACCTTCTTTGGCTATTTCTCACACGACACCAAGCAGGGCAGGACTCCACCAAACAAGATCAGGCACACGACCACTTTCCCAGCCTGGTGCTTTTCTTCTTATACTTCTCTCTTTCCCGTCTTCCGGTCTGCCCTTTTGTGCCCCATCTTTTTACGACTGCTGGAGCGTTTGCATATTCACTTCTCGACTAGCCATGCGTTTGATCAACATCTTGCTGGCCGCTACGGCACTGGCCATTGGTTCTGATGCACGCCCTATGAAGGTCCCCACAGACAACATCCCCCGCAAGAGAGATGCCGACTTTGAGAGCGTACGGACTCGCCTTACCAAGGATCACAGTGGTAAAGGAGGTGATCCGAAAGACAAGTACTTCCACGAATCGACTTTCCACCCTCATATGGACGGCCGCTTTGGTGACAGAGTTTTGGGCTACGACGACCGCCGATCAAATCTCACTGCACTCATGCGAACTTATCTTTCCACCATGAATGACATTGGCGCTGAAACTTGGATCATGCACGGAAGTCTTTTGGGTTGGTTCTGGAACAGGAAGATCATGCCCTGGGATTCGGATGTCGATGTTCAAATGACCGAAAAGTCAATGGAGCACTTGAGCGACTACTATAACATGACTGTTCACCACTACAAGCTCCCTTCATTCCCTGAAGGCCGCGACTACATGCTGGAAATCAACCCTCATTGGAGAAATGCCAGTACTACCGACAAGCTTAACGTTATCGACGCTCGCTGGATTGACATGAGCAACGGCTTGTTCATCGACATTACCACCCTCCACCGCAACACTACCGCCGAGGCTCTTGGTATTGAAGGCGCCATGATGTGCAAGGACAAGCACAAGTTCAACTTCACCGATATCTTCCCTCTGCGTGAAAGTGTGTTCGAGGATACTCCTGTCAAGGTTCCATACGCCTACACCGATCTTTTGGCTGAGGAGTACGGCACAAAGGCACTTGTCAAGACCACTTTCGAGAACCACCACTTCGACGAGGACAAGATGGAATGGATTCCTCTCACGTAAGTTCACGCCCCAACTCTCTTTTGTTTTCCAAACCCCTATCGTATGCCAGGCAAGGCAGGGGCTTATAAACAAAACAGGCAACAACAACTTCAAGGCTCTTGAATTATTCCTAACATTTCTTTTGTGATAGCAACCAAGCTCTTCAAGGCGCAGCGACTGGTGGTGGCAGGCCCAAACACAAGGTCGTCTACGCAAAGAACGGTGGCCATCTCACAGGTGCAACGAGACCAGTATCGGAAGCAAACCGAGTTCCTGCATCCGCGATCCAAGGGAGCCCTCGACTCAACAGACCGATAACTCACCCTTCCGATCTGGTTTCATGACGATAATTGTGCATTTCTCTTTGGCGCTGCACATACACACTCATCTTGAGTACTCACGAATTGCGCTTTTCCAGCGATGGCGTTTGGGATATTTTGTTTTACACCGCAAAGCATTGCATCTGCTGCTGGTTTTGTCTTCTACACCACGATACCACATGACGCAAATGTCGATAGCATTATTGTATTCTGCATCGCGTCTTCCTTTGCTTTGCATAGAAATAGCATAGCATCATGAACATACAAAAGATTAATTCTCTATCCGATCTTCTCTGCCAAATTCTTCCATATCGCAATGTTTTGACCAAACTCAAAGTTCCGATGGTGTAGCTCAAAGGGCCACCGACAAAAAAACGCCACCGGCATCTTCTACCCGCAAAAGCCCTGTATACGTAGCTTTTCTTAGGCCGCGCAATCGCCAGCCTGTGATTGTGTTTTGCTGTGTCTGCTGACAAGGATCCAACATGTCCGCTTGCATGCATGCATAATCTTTTCTTTGCCTCGCGCACGCCTTGCATGAGAACCGACGTGTCCCTCTTCCGAAAATCGATTTTGAAAAATCGGTCTCTGATTTTCGACGCCGGACCCCGTCGCCGGGGCTGTCGCGTGCTTGTTGGGTGAAACTCGGGGATGTAATGGGCGCGTGCACAAACAATTCACCCCAGATCGGCAGTGTTGCTGTTCCATCGTTCTTACCATCTCTCCAAACTTCCACGACGAGAAACACAAATTCCAGAAACATTGCAGTTCTGCTTGCGGACATCGCAAGAGGTCCAGATCTTCAGTTGTTTCAGCTCTTCCCCGCGGAGTATACCTCGGAGTAAGCACGGTAAAGGGCATCTATTGCCGGTTTTACAGTTTCCGGTTGAAACGGGGTGAGCGCTGAGGAGACAGAGACAAGCAATTTGAGAGATGGACAAGCTTTTCGCAAGCCTTTGGCAAGTAATTTGATATGGTGAATGGATAACGGTGGCTTAATGGAGGTGAGGGTATGGGGAGCCGGGGGTGAGGTGAGACAAGGAGATGGTGAGACCAATGCGTGGATGACTTGCGCCTTCGGTTGGAGAGGCATTGAAGCATTGTTTGATGCGAACAGTGGAGTTGACATGATAGAAGGCTAGAGAGACGACAGCCACGATATCATCCGAAAGACTCGGATCTAGTCAAATTCGGACATCGGACTATATCTTGGATTCGCAGAGAAGCACCACAGCCCAACACATGGCAATGGCCCTCAGAAACAGCGGACACTACTTTCTCAACAATCAGTCAAACCGACGCATCTTCAAGCAAAGTCCAGTTTCAAGACTGTACAGAAGGCGAGTCTAATGCAGGCGGGAGGTCTGTTGTACACGTCCTCAGGACCCACGACAAGGAAAACATGAGACGGAGCGCAATCTGCGATTAAAGCATCCATTGGGCCTCGCTGTATCACAGATCTGGTGTTCCCACGCCACCACAGCACTGGATGATAGGACTGCTAGCTTCGTCTGTAAGGTCAGAGTAGGAGTATTCAGCAGACATGAATCGACATCTCGTCTGCTCAGTAGCTTTTCCTTTGATCAATCTCGAGCAGCAATCCTGCACATGCTGGATTGGACGTTGGAGATCCAGACACGGCTTTCCACATCACATTGGAGCAGCAGTACTAACCAGCGACTGCGCCGACAAAGGCAGGGGCGAGGTCCGTGATACAAAATTTGGTCTCCGGTCTCCACGAAAGGCCTTTCAAGGTCATGGTTCGAAGAGCGATTGGAACTGCACTTAATTTTTGGTGTATTATGGACCTGTCTCCTGCTCTGACGTCCTCACGTTCTGTCTATCTTGGCCAAGTCAAGCCGACACACGCATGGATCTTACTGGACAATAACCACCATTCTAGGGATTGTCGATGCTGCCGAACTGGGTTGCAATGCGAGTGCTTGTCTTTCGTGCGACTGTCTTATAGGAGTTGGTTGCCCGCCAAGATTTAGCCCATGACTGGCAGGCGACTCAGATCAACTGCTCTTCAATTATCGCAGAAGGAACACCATTACTTCCATCTAGAGGGGCAACGAGATACAGCGAGGTATCGTGTGCGCTTACGCTAGCTTTATGTATTACCACCCAGTGGGGTAATGGTTCTTGTTTAGGGCATCCGCTCCAGCACGATGTTTTGCCAGCGGGAAACTGTCGGTTCCGCCTCAACAAGTGTCATCCCCGAAGGCAAAGTCCGAGTTGGAGTTTGCCGACACCAATCAAAATGTGGCAATGAACAATGCCTTATGCTTACTGTCGACTCGAGCTTTTTATCTCTCACTGTCTGCTCCTCAAACAGAAGTTATTACTCATGGCTGTTTCTTCGAAGCAACCTGCTGTGGTTGCGGGCCCAGTACATACTGCACACGATGCCGAGGAGGACGCCATCGAGCTAACCAGCTATTCAGCACCAGTAGAGCCGACATCTTTGCATCAAAATTCATTCTCGCTTCCACCTGCGGATGGAGGTAAAGATGCTTGGATGGTTCTTGTGTCATGTTTCTTCATCGAAGCTCTTACGTGGGGTGAGGCAGATCTATGCTAATGTACATATTGATGCATCTGCTGAATTTGCAGGCTTTCCTTTCGCCTACGGTGTGTTTCAAGACCACTATATTCGCTTGCCTGAGTTTGAGGGAAACAGCTCAATACTTCCTGCTATTGGAACTACGACGACTGTGAGACCTCGAACTCTTCTCGTGTGTACAAGCACATGTTGATAATCTTTACAGGGCATCATGTACTTCGGAGCTCCAATCGTATACTCGGTTTGTCGACGCTGGCCGCGCTTCCGCAAAATAAGCGTTATCGCAGGGTTTATCGTGATCATCGCTTCCTTGATCGGTGCCTCCTTTGCCACTACACCATTTCAGCTTCTAGCTACTCAAGGCATCTTGTACGGTATAGGCGGTGTGGCACATTACTTCCCAGCCTTCCTATACCTTGATGAGTGGTTTTTTGCTCGCAGAGGTACTGCTTATGGAATCGTCTGGGCTGGAGGCGGTGCAGCTGGTCTCGCACTCCCTCTGACTATGCAATGGATTCTATCCGAATATGGCTTTAGCACAGCACTTCGCGTATGAGCAGTCACCAGTATCACTCTTGCTACGCCCGCAATGTTCTTCCTCAAAGGTCGATTGCGCACCCATCATGCCTCTACCGGCCCTCAAAAAGTCGAGATTGGCTTCCTCAAAGACCCAGCTTTCTGAATCTTCCTTTCTGGCAACATCATTCAGGGATTAGGCTACTTTCTACCGACTTACTATATGCCTTCCTTCGCCCGCGCTGTAGGGCTCAAGCCCATCGCCGGCACCATCGCCGTTTCCCTGACAAATGTCTCTACTATGCTGGGCTCGGTCATTGCAGGCTGGTTCGTTGACCGCTATCACGTCACCACAGGCGTCAACATCTGCATCCTCGGCACTCTAATCTCCATCTTCCTCTTCTGGGGTTTCGCAATCTACGCACCCATGTTATACATTTTCGCCATCTTATACGGCATTTTCGCCGGCGGCTTTGCATCCACCTGGGCAGATGTTATTGAGCCCTTGAGACATAAATGCTCAGGCGTGGAGACAGGAATGGTGGTTACGCTTTTTGCGGCTGGCAAAGGGTTGGGTTCTGTGATTTCGGGGCCGTTGAGTGAAAAGCTTGTTGATGCTGATGGCTGGAGTGGTCGAGGGGGTTTGCTTGGGGTAGTGGGTATGGGTTGTTGATTTTGTTTACGGGGTGTACGGCTGCTGTGCAGATTGTTGGGTGGTTTGGCAAGCAGGCTGGGTTTGTGAGATGATGGATCCCCCAAACGAACTCATCTCGCGACAGTAGTACGACGTTGAAACCACGGTATCCCTTTTTGTTTTCTTGAGTCAAGCGTCCTGCAACATCATGTGCATGCTAACGATCTTTGCTATACGTGGCATCGACGTGGTACACATGTGTTACAGGGTTTTCCAATAATCAGTGCTGTATAAGAAGTGACATCCGCGTGCTGCCCTGTTTGGGCTGCAATCGATCACTGCAGTTGCGCATAAGGGTCCTGACACAGAAGAATTGGATGTGGCAGTATCGCAATATACCTTCCGAGGGCCATAGCTTCTCCCAACACAAGTGTAGGAAAGAGCGTCGTTAGAAGGCGGGATCGCTCCTAGATCAGTCGTTTTTTCTTTTTGAGAAACCACTCTTGACCGATGAGTGAAAAATCGACGTTTCCTTGGATGAAAAGAAGTAGGAACGTACTTGTAAGAATGCAAGAATGACTGACTAACGTTAGAAACTACCAGAAAAATCGAGTTTCATCTGTATCATCAACGTAATAGTTTAATTAAAAAGACGATTGTAAAAACAGAAGATATTTTTGTAATTCGCGAAGACTTTTGAAGAAAGTGAGCTCCATTCGTCTTCTCGGCGGATAATGTTCTTCTTCGAAAAGAGCTTTGTGCGTTGCATTTCCACAATTTCATCTCGCTATGTTAATGCAACATGAGATCGTTAAATTTTCGTTACTCATCCGAACGACAAATTCCTCCTCCTCGTCCCTCCCACCATTCTCCTCCACATCCTTCACCTGCACATCATCCCAACGGACCCTGCCCTACCAACAAAGGAGCAAACACAGCCCCCATGACAGGTCTAGCAGCAAAATTGAGACCCCCAGGATAGTCGCCGCTCTCAGTCTCATACAAGTCCGTGAAAGGTCTGTTGGTCGTAGTCTTGCCAATCCAATCTGCGATTTTGGAGATGAAGAGGGATTTAGTCGAGGAAGAAGCGATGGACGCTACGAAGATTTCCCAGTCGAGTTTTGTATAGCTGTGGCGGGTGTCTAGGGGGACTAGGAAGGAGAGTTGTCAGTAAAAGATTGGGAAGAAGAAGGAGCGTTTGGGATCATACCGCCGTATTGCATGGCTACTGTTGGGTAGAAAGATGATTGCATCTCATAGACGCTGCGAGGGACGATATTTGTGCCAACCCAAATATCGGCGTAGAGGTTATAAAGCAAGCCATGGGTCTCAGGCATACCGTATGCCAGCGTTGTGTGAGCCAGGGAGCCATTCGTAGCTGGAGTAATTCCCAATCCTTGCCACTTAGTAATATAGTCATGAGCAATGGAAGTGAAGTTCTCAGCATCAGCGGTGTGGCCAGTGAGGTTTGCGATCACGGCCATGGCTTCAATACCAATGATGCCTTTAAGTGCGAGATTGGTTTGATTAGCCAATGAGCCTGCAAAGTCATCGGTGGAGATTTGGTTTGAGGGGATGAGCGAGTCGATGACGAGGTAGTCGTTCCATTGCTTGAGAGTCTCGTAGTGTTGATTGAGGTACGCAGTGCCGCCGCTGACTTTTTGAGCGACTGCAAGAGCCATGATGATCATGTTGCCGCATTCCTCGAGAGGTTGATTTTCGGCGTTACCGTCATTGTGGCCGGTGGCATTGGGAAAGACACCCAAATCGTGGATCGCATATGCAGCTGGCCAGTTGCCAGCTTCTTGGTTGATGAACAGTGGTTCAAGCAGCAGGCGACCCAAGTCCGGGTTGAAGTGGATGAAGATGGGGAAGGCAGGGAAGATGACATCAACGGTTTGCATGTCACCATTACTGCTGATCTCTTTCATGAACAGATGATACGACTTCGTAGTACCGGCGAGCTGAGTGGTGGCGAACACTTGACGGACAGCAAGACTGGTGATGGTTAAGTAATCTTGTCCTGCGTTCGCGAGAGAGTCTGTGGCGACCTTTGTGTCGATACTGGCGGCGCTTTTCTGAGCGTTGCTCCAGTCGTTGTAGAAAAATGAGACAAGGTCAAGCTCGCTGGTGAAATAGCTCGTCCAGAGCGGAGGCAGTTGTTGAACTTTGTTGAGATCATACTCGAACTGAATGGCTTCGTTCTGTGCAAGAGCCAAAGTGAACAGGGCCGACTGAGGTGTGCTTCCAACCAATCCAAGGTCAAGAGCAAAGGCAAATACGGGCCACTGGTTGCTGATTGCTCGGTAACCCGTGTTCAAGTCATTGTCAAGAACACCATTGTTGATGAAAGCTCCACGAACATCCGTGTCAATACCGCCGTTGGAGTAAGTCAAACCTTCATGGCTGCATGCATAAATCCAATTTCCCCAGCTTGCCTGATCCGAGTTCTCGACGAAGACTTGCTGTTCCTGGCGATAGAAGCGATGGTAAGTAATGCTATTGGCTTGCGCGACTCCGGTAGCAGTGGCAGTTGCCGAGACAGATGTTGCAGCTGTAGCCTCGGTATCAGAAGATATCTCTACAGTCGATGAGGCGTCGGGTGAGGCCCCCGAGGAAGCAGGAACAGTAACTGTTTGCAATGTTGAATATCCACTTGCTGACTCAGCACGTTTCGAAGAAGCCGACTTGATGCTGCCGAAGTCCCACTCTGCAACAGCAGACCTGTCTCCGGATGCCCATTCTGCAGACACATCCGAGTACAGTTGGACCTTATGGTCAGCGCCATCAATAGAGAAGACCTCAACGTTCATGTAAGAGGCGGGTATCGATTGGCGTTTGAGGTCCGTAGGCTCGACAGGAGATAGGAAGGTCACATTCAATCCGACTTTGCCGTCCACCGACAGCGAAAAGACAGACTTTGTTGAAGTATACTCGAAGCTGTTCTGAGTGGCCACAGCAGGACCGTTCGGAGCACCCATCCATGTGACTGCGGCATCTCCGTCGACCTTGATGAGACCTTAGACTTGTCAGTATCTTACTACAGATGTAATGACGGCCATCTTACCTGTCCAGCCAGTGACTTGGCCTCTGCATGGGGTCAGTGAATGGTCAAAGGGTTACATTATCATGAGACCTACGCCCAAAACCTTGGCCATTGACCGGCAAGCTGCTAAGTGTTAGTGCAAGTAGCTACGCTAGCCCATGCATTGCATACATATCCTCCATTGCCTCCATCGCTACCTGCTTGCTGCCATGTGTTAAGGTATGGGTTGGAGACGGCAAGAGGAATTGCTGGTGGCCTTGTTGGTGAGAAGGATGACTGCGCTAAGACAGTAGACGCAAGCAGAGTAAGGGATGCCAGAGACAACATTCTGTCTCAATGTGATGATGATAACAATGCAAAGTGATGAGGATTGGTGTCAACAACGAGGGCAACCCCGTCTTTTTGAACCAATCTTCAGTACTAACAAAGAATGGTATGCAGATGAGTGTAGAAGATCGGCATAGGGCATGATCAAGAGGGAGCATGCGGAATGTATTGTCCAATTAGTTTTTTTCGCATATTCAACGGTCATACTTATGTGCTGTCATCCGGCGCTGTCGTGTAGTGTAGCTGCCAAGCTAGACCGCCTACCATGGAAAAGCAACGCCAGGACATTGGCGACTGATTTGCTCATATGATGTCTTGACCAAAGGTCTCAGCAGTCGAAGTACAGTAGCAGGGATTGTTTTGATGCATCTTCTGATCCATTGTTTGAGAGAGGGCAAAGTCTCGGACGAATGCTTGTGGACCGGGGAAAAGAGCTTATCCCGAAGTAGCGGTCTCGAGTGCCAAGTGACGGCATCTTGTTAGGAATGAGATGCCGTCTTCTCCTGGGGCGCTTTGATTTCGCAGCGAATGACTTGAGTCAGGAGCTCATGTTATAGGCATATGAGAGGCATGGCTCAATGGCGACGAATCAGAGTTTTGGATGATCGACGACACGGCGGAGATGGAGCGGAGTAACGAGCCTGCATAAGGCATGTGACCAGAAGAAAAACAACAATAGGCGATCGACGGTAGCGACTTGGATGGTGAATACTCTCCGACGTTGCACTGCAGGACGCCAGTGAGATTGTATTGTGGAGTTGGAGATCAGAGACTGGTGTTGATGTAGGAGCAGACGTCTTGGATGTCTTGGAGTTGGAGGCCTTTGGGCGGACAGGGTCACAAGAAAGCTTGAAAAATGTTCGGGCCAAGACTTTTGGCCAGCCGAGGCTTCCAGCACAAAGAGACGGGTCGAAAGCTCTTTTCATCACCACACATTTCAACAACGCACATCATGGCAAGCCGCGGAGAGCTGCTGTATCCTGGGAATGACCGGGTGTTCCTGGAACCTTATTTGCCTCCACCTGATGGTCAAGTGAAAGATACAGGTGTGCCTTTCGTCACACTCACTTTCGCAACATCGCTTGATTCGGCTTTGTCTCTGGCTCCTGGTGTGCAAACAGCTTTGTCGGGTCCACAATCGAAAGCCATGACACACTACCTTCGCTGCAGACATGATGCCATCATGGTCGGTGTTGGTACGGCAATCGCAGACAATCCCAGTTTGAATTGCAGAATTCAAGGTGTCGGTGGTTATGGAGGTGAAGGCTTGGTTGGACAGCCAAGACCTGTTGTTGTTGACCCTCTTGGAAGATGGCAACTGACTTCTGAGACCAAGATTCTGAAGCTTGCCAAAGAAGGACGAGGCAAAGCGCCATGGATCCTGACCACAAAAACACCGGATTCGGAAAATGCCAGATTATTGGAAGGGGTGGGAGGATGTTACATCGTTCTCGAATCACGCGCTGGAGCACCAGAAGATAGGCCTTCGATGACTTGGCTTGACATGTTACAGGTGATAGGCGCAAGAGGTATCGGAAGCGTCATGATTGAAGGTGGCGGCGTGATTATCAACTCTTTGCTGTCGGCAGAAAACGCGGAACACATCAACTCCGTGATTGTGACTATCGCGCCTACTTGGCTGGGTCAGGGCGGTGTAGTGGTGTCTCCACCTAGAACAGAAGGCAGCAGTCTTCCAGTTGCTCGGCTCAAGAAGGCAAAGTGGCAGCAACTAGGTGATGATGTGGTTCTGTGTGGAAGTCTGGGCGCTTGAAAGACGCATCGCACGTTGGAAAGGGAAGGACCAATAGCACAGATTATGTCTTCTGCCGTTCCTGCATTGCGGCCAGTCGGAACTTTTCTGTAGTGAAGGCGTCGGGGCGTGTCTGCCTTGCGCTCGTCTTCTGCGAGCTTCGCTTGGTCGCGGCTTCCTGCAGCTTCGTCTTGTCGCTATCACTCGGCGTGCAGCACTTCTTCTCAATTTCTCAAGCACCTCTGCTATCCTCAAACAACGACCTGTACTCAAGACTTGGTCGGCAGATAACGGCCCCGGTCATATTGGACAACTCCAAGATGCGCAGCACCAAGGAAATTGAAAAGATAGAGAAATGGGGCACAGGTCTCTTTGAGAACGCGGCCGACGAAGTCATCGTTCGAGAGCTCACTAGAGAGTCCGGTCTTGCAGAAGGCGCCGACAACTTCCTTTTCCCTTCAAGCGTCGAAAGCTATCGCGACAAACTCGACCATGGAGCGCTTGACAGGATGCTCGAAGGTCGTCTGCCCATGGACCTAACCGCCGAGAACACAACTCAGGACAAAGACAAGATGTGGATCTGGCCTCCCAATAGATGTGCCGGCTATCGTCTCTGCTTGCTCAGTGCAGTCATGATGCAGCTTGGCTGTAGAATCCGTAGCGACCTTCGCCTGTTCATGGAAGAACTTCACACAATCGTGGGCTTCTCCCGAAATGCTCAAGTACAACTACGCCACGCTCTCAACGTCTACGTTGATGGCACCCCCTACAATTTCCGCGCAAAGCCTCAACCCATCGGTGCCAACTCAGAGGACTGGGCCACAAACTCTGTATGGGGTGATATCGGCGAGTCCTTGACCATGACCGACGACACAACGGATCCAATGGTCAAGATGATGATGAGACAAATCTTTGGTCCTATGCTAAAGTGTGTTGCCGCCGGCGACAATGAGCATCCCCACGACGCTTGTGGTCATTGTGGCAAGAAGAAAAGAGAAGATGGCTCGCCTTGTCAGCCCTGTTCGCAGTGCGGTCAGAGGCGTTATTGCAGTCGCAAATGGTATCTTTTGTGCATCCTGACAAGATGCTGACCAGATTTGAAGTGAACTTGCCCATCGCCCCCAGCACAGATTGGTTTGCGAAGATCCCTTCTACCGGTCCAGCGGCAATGTCTGGGCACAAGCCGTGAGGAAATCCAACAAGACCAAGGACGGCCCAGCCAACGACACAGGCGATGAGAATACCAGTAGCAACACATGCGAGGACAGACTTTTGACCGCCTATACCTTGACCTCCCCCTCCGTCCAAAGCAAACATGACGATCTTGATGGACCGCCCATATGCGGGAACTGTGGCATCGAGGAGGCCAAAGAGAGCTCCCGTTCTGTATGCAAGAAGTGCTCGAAGCAGCATTACTGCAGCAAGAAATGTCAAAAGGCTCACTGGTCGTCGCACAAGAAGCTATGTCAGACTATTGCCGCCGCTTGAGACGGTCTGTTCATGAGCTACATCACTTCCTCGCTCGCGGCCTATTCCGTACCTTGTCTCTCCAGAAGCCCAAAGCCCGCTGACTCACCAAACTTGCTCAATCACGCATCGTTACCGCCACCAAACTCGCTGCTGCCTCTTTCCCCATCGTAACCTTTATATACGAAATACTTTAGGATCCTTTTAACAAGTTCTTAGCCGTGGTAGTGTAGTGGTTAACACACCCGTGGTCTTAACACGTGCGCAGTCATTCGTTGTTACTCAACGCCGTGTCAGTCTAGATCCGAGGAGGTCGGAGGTTCGATTCCTTCCCATGGTGCTTTTCTTTTTGCTGGACGTGTCGCTCATACATGATTTTCCGTTTTGAACATTGCGCCCGAGCGCTTTTTTTTTTTTCCTTTTACTCTATACCATGTCTAGAAAAACGTTAATTCACGTCGCCGTTCTCCCGTCACCTCTGCTGGTCGCCTTTCTCTTTGGCTTTGTAGGTCAGTCAATACTAATGATTCGCATCAGCATGTCTTGCTCGCTTTTATTCGACCCTCTCCACGGCTCGAAATTGTCTCCATTTGTCGCAACGATGTTCTTTTGCGAGCAACAAGAATGCTTTTTAACACATTCCATGAACATTTAATCCTAGAGTCTTGCATCTCTTCAGATATGTGTGCTGTTGGTTTTTGAAAGATTTGAACTTTTTTTCCCCGTTTTCTCTGTGAGGGAAAAGGTACAGTGGGAAGCCAGGTCTGCGATACTGACTTCTCCGCACGTCTTCTCACGTCCAAGCTATCTCGTCGTATCTTTTCCAGTCTGACTGTTTTGTCGTGAGAGACGTGAAAAATGCGAGGTATCGTTGACCTGTTTGTCCTATTTTCAGAGCTGCTATGTTAGACATCAGATTTGTCCATTCTAGGAAATCAATTCCTTCGAGCGAGCTCCTCTTTTCGGGAATGATAATGATGAAGCGATCATCGATTAGAGACAGAGGATGGCATGTCTCTCATCTTTATATTAGGATATCCATCTACTGTCAAGCAAAGTCGCAGTTAACATCCAGCTTTGACTATCCTGTCGCCAAATTGCCCATCGCTTTGATTGGTACTGCTGATGATGGAGTTAGGATTGTGAAGACGAAACACTTTTTGCTTTTTTTGCTTAAGCGAATAGTTGAGAAAGATAATATGCCTCCGATGAAAAAGACAGGGACAGTACAGTCAGACCAGCTCAATACAGCTTAAAACGTGTTAAGTCATTACAGCTGGATAACACACGCATACAGTATAGTGCATACAGCACTCGCAGAAACTCTCGCCGAATGATCGAGTTGACAGAATACGGATGACGGGCCGGCAGAACCATGTAAGCAAAGTCATCAGGTCTATGATGCTAATCAAAGATGAGCTATCTTAAACACTATTTCCACTCCTTAATACTCTCAAGCAGATCTCAAGAAGCGGCGAGTTGTGTTATGTTTCACTAACCTGGCGGGTTCTTGCTGTCTTCAAGAGGCGGACAAAGCGGCGTGCAATAGTTCCGACAGGAGGTGGCGGCATCTGGCAGACCAGTGACGATGGGTTCGGCGTTAGAGGCGACGCTGGTGGCGATGGATACGATGTTAGAAGGAGCAGTGCCCACGATGGATCCATTTCCGGAGGCAGCATCAGTTGGCAAGACACACGCTGTTGACGATAGCCGCCGGCTCCGACACTTGCCATTTACAAGCATTTAGTACAATACAATACAATGTTTTGCTTTAGTAATCTGACATCTTCTCGTGGGTGTTGTAGCTGATAGAAGCCTCTTTATGCTATCAAGTAGTTTTCAAGACGATACAATTGCATATTTACATATATCCACGCATTATGTGTTCAAATCTGAAAATATATCGAAGCTTAAGCATCTCCCTAGCACTCTAATCTGTGAATAAGTCTCTACGGACTTTGTAGGTAGATATACTCTAGTACCCATCGGTTCTACATAACAACTATCTATTATTATCGTCTGTCCTGTAGCCTATCTACGCCTAAGCTCGCGAGTTAGAGTAGGAAGATTCGAATCTCGTGTCGACTCGTAAGAGGTAAGAGTAGGTGTTAGGTCCGTAATAAATAGATTAACACCTCTCTCCCAACAGATCTGCTAATGAGATTTTGTGTCTTAAGCTGCGAGTCCGGAGATGTATTAAGCATGTAGGTATTACTAATCTAAGTTCTAGTAATGGACTGCGGCATAGTAGGACCAGTTGTAAAGTCTAGCGCGAAGCATTCAAGATTGCTCTTTATGTAAGTAAAGGGAGCGTGTTTAACGGCGTAAGGTAATAGCAGGTAATTTGATAGTCTTTTTATAAGGTTGTGCGCCGTGCAGTACATCCAATCGCTAGGAAAACCGAAAGTTTCACAAAATCCGATTGCACTAGGGAGGAACTTCGGACCATCTGAAAGGACTATGCCGAGCGAAGGGATAGCCATCATCCCCTGAATTTCACTTGCGTTTACCGATTTAAGTAAGTGCGACGTCGTGACTCTCGAGAGCGATGTAATTATAGGTAGCGTCGTTAATTTTGGCTTCTAGGTCTTTTCAGTCGTGATCTCTATACATGGCGAGGATCTGGTTAACGCTATGGGCGAAGGGCGGCGCATACGCCGAGAGATCATGTGGTGCGATGAGCTCTGTTATTGCCAGTGGCTTTGGTTGGTAAGTCTTGACAATTGCATAGTTGTGTGGTAGCCGAAAGGTAGCAGAGAGATACTTTATCACTGCATCGTGCTCTCTGAGTGCTTGGTAGTATTCTTTGCAAACATCTTGTAGCCTTTTTTGCCCATTCAATCTCTCATACAAAATGCAAAATAGGCTTTGTTACCATCAGATGATGGCATGATAGTATCTTGGGAGCCTTCATGCTATTTTGATATTTGAATGGTCCTTTTTATACTTACACAGATCAAAAACAAGTACAGCCATCAGCCATTACCACTTCATCGGTGACTGAAAACATAGTGTCTTGACGAATGGAAGCTTAGAGACTAGGTCAGCTTCGGTTGTGAGAGACCAGTTGACCAGGTCAATGAATCACAAACTTAATCGTTTCCTGCATGTTCCTCTACGGTCCCTGCCGAGCATCTCTCCGTACCAGGTATTATTGTTGTCAGGGAATCACTGACCTCCGCATTTTCTTTTGCTGCCATATGGCTCTCTCTTGTGCAGACCAAGTCCAGATTGTATGTCTTTCTCTCTTACGTGGGTTGCTTTGATGAAAAACCATCATACGGCCGGGGTGTGTCTGTTGCGTTTCCGACTGGCAGTCTGTACAGAAGTAGCGCTATATATTCCATTCTGAAGCTTTCAACTTCAGTTTATCTCTATGAGCGGAACATACTTGCTTGGCTGTGTATTGGTCACGTATGAGTGTTCAATTGCGCATCAAACACTATATGTCCAGAACGTCGCCAGAGACTCGGAGTCTGTATCAAGATCTTCTCCAACGTCATCAGATTGTGATCAAGAATGATTGGACAACAAACTCTCCACGAATCCTCATACATCCAGGAGAGCTAGAGACGAAGATAAGAGCAGAGAATGGTATCAGGTCTGCGATCCTGTATTATACCTTTCCATCTCACCGTTTGTGGGCAGTAGTAGCTCACACAGTTCTTTGATACTATTTTTCTTTTCCTAGTGGGAGTTTTATTGCTGCTTTATGGGCCTGATCAATTCCCTTGGTGTATACCTCCCCATGATGGTCTATCTGATTGTGAAGTGCATCCTAACAACTTTTGAGGCTTTTCGAGTACTTCCACCTATACGCAAGTGGAGAACAGCTTTGTTTCGCAGCCAAAATACAGTCCATGACTGTTTTGTATGGTGCCCATTGGCGAACTTTAAGTCCGCTCCGGATAAGATAATATGCCAACATCTGCTGATTTTGACCCACGAAGACCCCAAGCTTCCATGTTCATTCATTCCCTGACTATTTCTATCAACACATACTGTTATTTCTTCTGTTTCGAAATACAAGTCTTGTCTGGCTTATAGGCTATGAAATATGCTGCAATACTGATAAGAGAAATACGGAAATGCATTGCTGCTAGTAATAGGAGCTCGCAATCATGTGAAGTGCGTCTGTATTACGGCTTTTCGCAATAGAATAATATGGATATATGAATAACAACGGAAGCAAAAGATAAGGACAAGGTCTGTGATACCAACTTTCGCCTTCTAATTCTCCACTGAGCATCTATCTTAGAAGATGCATAACGCCGTGAATATGTCTCCTCTAGGAAGTAAACTCTCTAGAGTTGTTCCACGGACCTGCTTTGCTCCTATTCTTCTCTATTCCCCTCTGCCTGTCCAGATACAGTCGAATACAGCATATCTAGTAAAGTGTCTCTGATGGAGTAGTGAGTCATTAACGTACCGATCATTTAGAGGTTCTACTATATTGTACACCCTAAGTGGGCTTACACGTTTGTCGATGTGAGTGGTAGAAAGCAGGCATGAATGCCCCTTTCCCAAGGTCACGAAAACGTTGCAGTTTTCTGCCGTTGAACAATGCCCCTGCCATGCACACCGCAAAAGATCCGACCTCCCACGTCTTGTCCTGAACGCTACTCCCGTCTTGATTACAAATAACACCTGCATAAAAACAACAGTTTCCGCGACCTTTTTCAATGACTACACATCCATCCATCCGTCCACAGAGCGGATCATGATTGAAGGTTGAAAAGGAAACCAACACCATTCCCGTCGAGAAGCTCTTTTGAAACCAGCCGGAGTACCGAAATAACGGCAAGAGCAATGCAACAAAGCTATCAGATCAGTGAAGTCCAGACTGTTTTCTTTATTCCAGCATAGGATCTGAGGAAGAGGGTGCAGAAGCACATCGGTAGTTGAGCGAGCATCACTGACCTGGTTGTCTTCTCTACCTATACAGCGTCATGATTTGTAACTCTCCAACTGATTCAAGAAGCGAAGGATGGATCTAGCGAGTGGCTTTGCCGTAATGAGCAGAGTCGGATGGGGTTAGTTGAAATTCCGTCTTGGTGGAGGAGATGATGATTTATAGTCACAGTCAAAATTCCAACTGACATACTGTAAGTGCCATTGCAGTAGGAATGCTGGAATCAACGATTTCATAACCCATTTTTCCTTTCTCTTTGCAGTAAAAACAAGAGATATATAACCAGACACTTCGCTCGACTTCTTGACTTCTATTCATGGAACTGGTCCATCGGACTGTAGGAGCAGTATACATTCAGCGCATTGGTACTTGCGCCTCGCAGAAGCTGTTGAACGATAAGGCTGCTTGCTCGGAACAAGACCACGCAATACGATCAGGTCAGTAAACCTCAAGTTCCTAATAGCCTTCCCCTCCTTGCGGTCTCAGTACGAAGATTCGAGGCCTGCTTTGCGGAAACACGCTTATTTTCGTAGTACCACTGACCTGTGCCTTCTTCTTGCCTCCTACCTAGCGGCCTTGACTTACATCAGAGCAATGTATAAAGATCGATTCCGACTTCGTCTCAGCTATGCGTCGTTAGTGTCGAGAACAAGTATCGAGTGCATGGTAACCTTTTTTGGGATCAAATAGTCGGAAGCGTTAGAGAACTTCACGTTAGATTTGTTGTACGGCACCCAGAGAAGATCTGGACTGCAGTTGAAGCTGGAGCTGGCATTGCAAAACACAAACACGTCCACACCACATGCGGTTTCCCAAAAATCTTCCTCCTTCCGCAGCTTGCACAACAGCACTCTTTGATCAAAAGTGATGCTACCACCAGCAAAAGAGATGATTCCGCCCGGGTTCGAACCGGGGACCGCCTGTGTGTTAGACAGAAGTGATAACCAACTACACCACAGAACCAATTGATGGAGTTGAGGTCAAAAAGAGGCTACAAGAAAACGCGCACGTGTTTGGACGCCAAGATGATTCTCGTGTTACCCCGCAGTCCTGGACAAACAAAAATTGCAGGTCAAAACCGAACTCTGAGTCACGGCGAAACCGGGAGTATTATACTACTAAGGTATCGACCCTGTGCGGCATCGGAGTTCCTACCTGCAACTCGTCCGTACTCATTCGCGTAATCATGGCATGGCCAGGCAGTGCCGACTTCTCGGGTCTCCAACAGTCACCGACATCGACACCATTCGGCGGAGACGTGCCGCCGTCACTGCAGCAGGTCCAACAGCAGCAGCAGCAACAGCTCACGCCCACATCCTCGTCGACAGCAGGACCACCACGTAAGAGGAAGAAGAGCGAGATACAGGATGACCAGAGCCCTCAGGCAGACGCGTCAGGCGGACTGGCAAAGGCGCATCCGGTGAAGAGAGCTTGCAACCAGTGTCGGCAGCAAAAGGTCAGACTCTGCACGCGACGAGAACGCGTCTGGGGGTGAGAGACTGACGAGAAGAGCAGCTACGATGCAACATCCAGACAGAACCTGAGTTCCAGCCATGCGGCCGATGCATCAAGCACAACCTGACGTGCGCCATCGATCCTGGCTTTAAGAGGCAGGAAAAGCGACAGAGACATGCCGAGATGGAACGCGAACTCGAGTCGCTCAAGGCCGAGAATGCGAACTTGCGCATGGGAATGGCAAGAGGAGGATTGTCCAACACTGCAGACCCGCTACAACCGCCGGCCTTCCCTCCTCAACCGCCTTACGTGAACCCGAACAATCCGTTCCCCGGTCCGAATGAAGCTGCCGCCTCGCGTTCCCTGCTCGACCTGGCCCAAGGCATCGACTACCCGACACGAGAGCCGACACTACACACGCTTGGAAGAGTGACATTGAGCGAGAACGAGGTCATGGACCTTGTCGGAATCTACTTTGCACGCTACCACCCATACCTGCCTCTGCTGTCTCCAGACACGCCATACACGGCCTTCTTCTCCATGTCTCCTCTGCTGCATTGGACCATTCTCACAATCGCCATGCGCCGATACGACGGCCGCCCTGGTCTGTTGCAAGAACTCCGCCAGTCATTCACCGACCTGATGTGGACCACCATCGCCTCTGTTCCGCAATCGTACCACGTCGTGAAGGCGCTGGTTCTCATTTGCACATGGCCCATGCCTAGCAGCTCGACATCACACGATCCCAGCATGATGCTTTGTGGAACTATGGTCCAGCTTGCAATGCAGTTCGGCTTGCACCGTCCTTCGCACGCTCAAGACTTTTCTCGCAACAGAATTGAGCTTCGAGATGAGGATATCCAAGACCGCATGCACACTTGGGTTGCTTGCAATTTGATCGCTCAAAACACATCAACTGGTTACGGCATGCCTCAAATCTCTCGCTGGAATTGGTATACTCACGGCCTCCATCTTGATCGCATTTCTGGTGCTTTCCGCAACCGCATCCAGATTGAGAGATTTGTTGATAAGGTCACTCGCACTCTGTATATCATGCAACGGGATGAGTTTGTTGGTGGTGACGAAGCTCATCGTTCTCTTCTTATCGATACTCTCGGAAGAGAGTACGAAGAGCTCGAAACCTCGATCCGCGCAAACCACGCCTCACACATTGATCTACTTCATGCTCAGATCGCTGCTCTCCATCTGCGCCTAACAGCTTTCTTTGGCTCCCCTTCAGCGCCGACATACAAGTCTGATCTTTCAGCGCTGTACATTGCTGCTTCGACATTGCTCAAATCATTCTTAGCACTACCACCCAATGTTGGTGTGCACACTCCTGGCGGCGAACATCTGTCTGGTCCCTACCAATGCTTTGCTACAAATTACATGATGCAGATGGTTTTGGCAGCAGGCTTCACTCTCATGAAGTTGCTCAACTCCTTCTTCTCCAACAAAGTTGATGTCACCAGCGGCAGAAACCTGTTCCTCCAAACTGTAGCCGCCCTCCGCAACATCTCCGTCGTTCCGAACGACTTGCCTCAACGTTTGGCTGAAGTCCTCGCCCAACTCTGGCAAGCAAACGGTGGAGGTTCTACCAACAAGCTTTTCCCCGATTCACCCAACTTCATCTCAGATCCGGAACAGTCTCTTCAACTCAGAGTGCGCTGTCGCATGAGTATGAGTTTGCTCTACGACAGTGTGTGGCGCTGGAAAGACCACGTTGGTGCTGGAGCTTCCAAGAACCTCGACCGTGCTATCCAACATCCTACCATTCCTACTGCTATCCCCAACAACGACACCAGTGATGCGCTTCCGCCATCTACCATGGCTCCTGATCAAGACTTGACCTTGAGCGGCCTGGAGAACTGGGAGAATCTCAACTTCGCAGCTAATGCGCCGTTCGATTCGTTGGGTTGGGCATTGGATGGTTTCCTGGACATGCCTGAAGGTTTCATGGCATAAAAAAATGAGTGTTAATATCAAGGTATCGGACGGGGTTTTGCTTCTTGAACATGGGCGTTTTGCGCAGCGATGGGTGGCTCATTATTTGTTTCTGGCTTCAACAGCTTTTCATGGGAATTGAAGTTTTTGATGTGGACGGGGTTTAGCTAGATGAATGATGGGAAAGGACGAAAAGAGAGCGACACAACAGATGAATTCACGATCAACTTTTGACATTCCGAGTATATCCGAATTTTCCTATTCCAACTCATGTGTCTCGCTTGAATGTTCTGTATACACCGGAGAAGTTGAATTCTCTCGTAAGCAAAAGGATGGAATTGGAAACACCAGTGCGCTCGGATGTTTTTGTGTGTGGTTTTGGTATGCTCACCTGACGGGGCGTTTTTCTTCGTCGTCGGGTGTTGGACGTTTTTTGGAGCTTCTCCGCGGACGCCTCAAGCGGAAGTGTATCTTTCTATCAACGACAACTCTATCATCGCATACAGCTTTTTTCAGGATATCAGTAATAAGTAAGCAACTATTGCGCTGCATAGTGATGCTATTTGATCAAGCTCCAAGCATGCAGAAAGAATAAGAAAACATGCAGCTGAAGGTTGCACACCAGCCCCTCGGAAAAGCAGTCACGACGCTCGGGTGACGTTTTTCGGCTTTTCGGCGAGCTCAGGGAAAGACGAACAATTCTCACGTCACGTTTGATGTTTTTTCTACCCTTGATGACCAAAGCGCAAATTGCCAATGGTCTCCTGTGGCTTGACATGAGGTAACAGAAGACATACAAGCTTTTCTGTGACTCTGCATACAGGGCAGTGTGTAGGGTTATTGCGGATGCTGCGGCGGTCCGCGTAACCCGTGTGCTGTTTCTGTTATGCTATATATCTGCTATCAAAGCTGAGCAGGTAGGTTGTGTTTTTTGTTTTTCTTATCAGTAAAGCTTCTTGATCTCTTTCTACTTCAAAAACTCTTGCACTACACAAGACAACAAGCAACAGACTATCATCATGTCGTTGACACCAGACCAAGTCAAACTCATCAAAGCAACCGTACCAGTGCTAAAAGAACATGGCAACACAATAACCTCCCATTTCTACCAACTCATGCTCAAAGAAAACCCCTCTCTCAACAGCGTCTTCAATCAAACACATCAAAAAACCGGTCATCAGGCTGGAGCTCTGGCTGGAAGTTTATACGCCTATGCCTCGCATATCGATGACTTAGGCGTGCTTGCTCCTGCTGTGGAGAAGATTTGCCATAAACATGCGAGTATGTATGTTCGACCTGAGCATTATGAGGTTGTGGGAACGTATCTGTTGAGAGCGATGGGAGATGTACTGGGAGCGGCATTGACGCCGGATATCTTGGAGGCTTGGGGAGTGGCGTATTGGCAATTGGCGAATATTGTAAGAAATCTGCTCCTATCCTCATCCACTTCAAGTATAGTTACTAATAGGAGACACAGATGATCAAGCAAGAAGACACCCTCTACAAGTCCGCCGGCCCTTGGACATCCTGGCGCGACTTCCGCATTTCCAAGAAGGTGCCAGAGTCCGAGGAAATTACTTCTTTCTATCTCTCCCCTGTGGATGGAAAACCTCTGCCTTCATACCTACCTGGCCAATACATCAGTGTCGCCACCTCCGTGCCATCTCTCCACCACGATCAAAATCGCCAATACTCTCTCTCCGGCGCACCTTCTCCCCAACACTATCGCATAAGTGTAAAGCGCGAATTCGCAGTCCAAAAGGGCGATCTCACGCATCCCGCCTACATCTCCAGTATCCTGCATGTCGAAAAGCAAGAGGAAGATATTCTGCAAGTATCCCATCCCTACGGTGAATTCTTCGCCGACCCCAAGTATACTGGAAAAGGAGCTCTGGTGTTGATTTCCGCCGGCGTGGGCATCACACCTATGATTTCCATCTTGGACACATTTACTCAGAAGAAATCTGATCGACGTATCTCTTTCATCCACGCGACTAGATCATCAGCTGTCCAGGCTTTCGGCCCTCATGTCGACGATATCACTTCTTCCCACTCCAATGTTTCTGCCACAATCTTCAACAAACTTCCTGCAGAGGGAGCTAAACAAGGTGTTGATTTCGACTTTGCTTCACGTATGGATCTGGATGTGTTGGACAAACAGAAGGATTTGTGTTTGCAGGACAAGGAGGCATGTTATTATATCTGCGGTCCTAGCGGCTTTATGACGGATATGGGGGATAAGCTCAAGAATTTCGGTGTTGAAGAGGCAAGGATAAAGTTGGAGATTTTTGGGACGGGGAACATGTCTTGATATTTCGCTGGTGGATAGGAAAGGTGTATTTCTACTCATGGCACTGCTGGTTTTAGATGTGTTTGTGCATTTTCATGGAGTTGATTTCTGGTGCTGGTGGACGATGGGGATGAGGTATTTGATCACTTGCATGCAAAAGAAGAGGTGTTTGAATTTCCCCATGGTCTACTTCTCCTCCACTTTTCTTCCTTCATGTTTCTTCATCAAAACATGCTTTCCCCGGTTCAAGGCGGACCAACGTTACCTGTCGACTTACTGCGGATGCGACTTTTCTTCTTCTATGTTCTTGTCGAGGTACTCGGATAGACGTCTCTGGTCGATGTTGGAGACGAGCATGGTGGTAGCCTCGAATCGAAATGGAGCTTAGATACCGAATGCATATCTCTCACATAATGTGTTCTGAGGAACACAAACGTCAAAATGCAAGATGGATTTCGGAATTCTGTGAATGTCTATTAAGAGGGTATAGATGCTTGACTTTTACTATCGACACCAGTTGTGCATTTGGCAGTCATCTTCAACAGCCACGATTGCTCAAGAGCCGTTTTGGTTTTCGAACAACCTTTGTGTAAGAAATTCCGGAGTTCTTGATTTCGCTTTCGGAACTTTTGTGCCGAAGTTGTTCCAGCATTTCTACCGATGGTTGCAGGAGATGTGTTGTTTGCTGTGGTATAGACTCAATTTCTGGACGAAGCCATTCTGAAAAGTGTTTTCTCATATGATAGCGCCACGATAAGACTTGCAGACTCCATACTCGGAATCCGTCCATAAAATATCGTATCAAGTTGCTCTATAGAAGAAGAATAGCAAAAATCAAGTCGCATCACCTCGCTATCGTCCTTCCAACCCCAAAAATGCTTGTTACACCCCCCACCCTGCTCTCCAACGCCCAGCCCGCACGAGCCTCATCAGCCCTTCCCGCCCGGCGCACTTCTCTCCGCCCTGCGCAGCCGGCCAGCCCTATCAAAACGCACGTACCGCCTTGAGCAAAAAAAAATCTCTTCAAACCACCAAACCTTGCATACCCTTCGCAAAAGAAAATGAATTCAATCGCAATGCAGTTGTATAGGAATAGCCGAAGGCGGGGCTCGAACCCGCGACCTTGAGGTTATGGTTATCGCAATTGATAAGAGCCACACGCTCTACCGATTGAGCTACCCCGGCAGGTCTGATGATCGTAGTTCACTTGGTGAACTGGCGCTGATTGCGATTGATGGGAGGCAGGACGGGCAGTTAAGTATATCAGGCCTGAGCATGTGAGCGAGGGGATGTCAAGAAAGAATCAGCGTTCAATGATTGAGAAGTGTGTCATTGGAGGTATTGGAAGAAGTGTTGTAAGAAGCGACAATCACTGCGCTGGAGTGAGGTAACAGTCGCTGTCAACGGATGTGCCGCGAGACCATCACATTCATTATTGATGGTGGTCGTGGTGATGGAAGGAGGTGTGAGGTTTGTCCTTTTCTCTTCTGCCGGGCTCATCCTGGAAGTTTCTCCGTCAATCTGGAGAACGAGAGCTGGCGATGGGTGCTGGACTTTATCACAAGAGCAGCCCGTGTTGCTGGCTGGGTGCTTGAGTTGTACCTTCCTCCCAGCACAGGATACCCACAGAAAGATCACAGGTCCATGTTCCAACGAGCAGCTCTCATCAATTCAAGACCATGATCGATCATGATATATTCTGCAGTACGTTATCACAGTAGGGATGTGTAGGTGAGAGAGCGGTCTGCAAGGGAGGATCATCAACCTGTTGCTTTCCCTTGAACCGAACAGGGGTATCAGTGCTGTTGCAAAGCTGTGACTCGCTCCTGCCCTTGAGAACGGATGCTTGCAGAGCAATATTCGGGGTTGTGGGATACGTATCTTGAGAAACTTATTCCACGTCTAAGGATTCTTTCCATCAACATAATGTAAGTAAGATGCGAGTCCCGTTTATACACATCTTCGAAACCCTTGCACACTGCATCCAGCAGAGCGGTGAAAGACGACGTTGAATGAAAACATCATGCGTTGGTCTCGCAAGTAACGATCGCCGAGTCCAAACAGTCTGTTATAACTTCGAGAAACCTGTTATACCCCCCCAAGCCAACACACCACGCACATATTTCGCAATCTTACGTACTTAATCGCCGATTGTACCGGGTAAAGACGGCGGGATCTACGTGTCTAGATGTACCTACCCTGCATCACGGAGACGGGTAGACATCCTTTGGAGGATTCGACGGTTACTGAAGGAGCGTTCAGCTACTGGATCGTTTGTCTCGATCTCAAGCACAGTCCGTGTTGCAGTTTCATGCTATCAATATACAAGGTGAATTCGTGACTAGGATGGGTTTCCAAAGAGAGCGCGAAGGATTCTCTACTTGGAAGGTCATCTCCTCTGTCCTGCAAGGCCGATAATGTGCGTGTCGAAATGCAAGAAGGTTTT
Organism: Aureobasidium lini; assembly: GCA_022813425.1. Lineage (NCBI taxonomy): Eukaryota > Fungi > Ascomycota > Dothideomycetes > Dothideales > Saccotheciaceae > Aureobasidium > Aureobasidium lini. The sequence continues at coordinate 2,542 of JAKLML010000085.1, read as the reverse complement.
GTAATCGGTGCGATTGTCCAGTGAGAGTACGAGGAATGCTATCTTTGAAAGGTTATCTCGATCTCTCCGAATGTACACCATGTACACTACAAATGACAAGATGATTTTGCAATCGGTACGGCTGTCCAGTGAAAGCACGAAGCAGAGACTGCTCTCAGTGGACGTTCAATCAAATCAACAAATCACCTTGCATTTTGATATGTAGTCTATGTGTGAGAGACAAAATTTCGCCCCTGAGTAGGCACACCTCTCTGGCTTTCATCTTATCGGAATAGCAGGACAGCACGCTGCATCTCGTCAAGGTTGTGCTAAAGTAGTTGACACGACTAGTCGGAGCTGGACTATCAATTTCGCGTTCGGTACCCGGGTGTCGTACAGATCGACATCGACGAGCAGACTAATTGGATGACATGGCACCGAACCACCAAGTAAGGCGGTCGACTGCTGTTTGGTCGGTAGTAATTGACAGGTTTATTTCGACGTTGAGATCAAATATACACTTCGACGATAGCGGAATATTTGCACGTGCGGGCGTATGATAGCTCAGACACTGATGTCCAGAATGTGTAAGAAGCTCCAAGTGACGATGGTAGCATGTTTGTCTATGTGAAGGAAACGATGCTTCAAATGACGTTTTGATTATACAGAAATCACTGAACATAGTGATGGAGATTTTGTTTTGAAGCAGAAAGCAAGGAAACGCAAGAATAAACTCGCGTAGCTTTTGGTGTTCATTACGTTCTGGAATATTTGTCTCTATCCGTGCACTCCCCGATCGTGACCAAGATGGTTTTATGCCTATAAAATTGCACAGTCTTTTTTGCAATCGATAGAGTGGTTGAGTGAGATTACGTCTGAGCATTCGGTCTCCATGGACAAAGCTTCAGTTCTTGAAACGACTGTGTATTTTTACAGGCGGTCAAACTCGTGCACTAGGAGGTCGAGAGAATGACAAGAGAATATCGATCGCATCTTTTTCACATTTCCGTAAACTGGGTGGATATTACCATTAGTCTCTGATGGCCAGGACACTTACATACACAGCAGCTGCAAGTATGCAAAAGTGCTTTGGAAAGTAGAGCTACGTCCAAGAGGATGACGTGTACTGATCGCTCTGTGTGGCCTCTCCTCAAAAAGACTGTGCACTCTGAAAGGTGCATAGTTGCATGAATCTGCTTCTCGAGAGAGTAAGAAGTTTGTCATAAGGAGGAAGTTGAGCGCAGGCGACGAACACAGCTAGTTGGTGACCAAACTGCATAGGCTCTTCCATGACTGGGGACGCAATCGGCGACGCACACACGACTACATGAGAGCCAAAGGATTCAACTAATGATGCGGGCCCATGTTTAGCGTCTTGCTTGCTTGGGTGATGTATGGGCGTATGCCTCTTTCACTTCTTCACTCCGTCATCGAGCGAGCGATGCGAACAAGCTTGAGATCGATCCAAAAGTAGAGCGTTGGAAGCAACTTGTATAGCGGTACGGATGCAGCGTTTTTCGCCCACACAAAGACTACTCGAGGTTAGAGCAGAATGTCGGCGTGGACGGGATCGTTCGAGAAATTTGGTCTGAAATTTGAGATTGTCGATCTCTTCCTAGTCAATCTTGTAGTAAAACACATGTTCCATATGGCTTTAAAGCCTATCGTCGTTTTAGAGCTCTTAGAAGGTCTAGTAATGTGTTTTAGCTCGTTGTTTAAGTATGTTTATAATCCCCTCTACTAGCACAAGGTCTAGTAATTAGGAGTTAGTGTTACGGCGCTTGCCTGCAATAAGTGCCATAGCTGACAGGGTGACCCTGCCTAAGGTCACGTAAGCTACGGAACCGAGGTTCTACTAGAGAATGATTATATAGCCTATGTCGCTTCTATGTTTGTAGCTCTTCGAGCTACGTCCTATTATTAAACCTATCTACTAGTTTCACTACCTAACCGTAGATAGCCTATTAAATACTACTATACTCTACATAGCTGCTCCTTCTACTATATACCCGACCTACCCCCGTAACATTACGTAGCTCCTACCTAAGGAATAGCTACCCGCTAGCCTATTACTATGTCCCTAGAACGTCCGATCCCCCCCTTCGCCGCCGAGAACCCTTAGGACCTCTCCGACTATGTCTTAGAACACCCCGAGGAGTAGCTCCTATACTTCCGTAACCTAAACGCGCATCTCTCCTAGGTAGAAGAGTTCGCGTACGAAAAGAGCGTCCTATTAGATAAGGCCTAAGAGACCGTCGTAAGCAAAGACGCTATTATCTCGTACTAGAAGGAGAACATCGCCGAGCTAAACGCTTAACTTATCCGCGCCTAGGTTAAGAAAGAGCGCGTAATTAATGCCGCTTAGTCTACCGTACCGCCCGTCCGCCCTACTACTAGTAGACTAGCTACTAAACCCCTACTAGGTTATATAGAGAGAGAGACTCCGACTCTTGCTACCCTACCTTCCGAGTCTAGCCGTCCTAGCGAGAAGCTCCCTAACCCTAAAGTTTTTAAAGGCTAGAGATCCGACCTTCGCCGCTTCGTTTAGCAAATCTACGGTAAG